>BMAV01018032.1:257231-279928 GCA_019973955.1 Trichonephila inaurata madagascariensis | reverse complement strand
AGTACTTTTATATCTGAAAAAATATTCCAAATTTGGTCCCTATTCTTTAACATAAGCCGAAGATAGCCTTAAACATATGGCGTGATTCACTTGAAAATGAGAAATAAACACGGGTTAAAAGTTATTTTCAAAACAATCATCCAGAGTTAAATTGAAAGAAAAAGTATAGTGTGAGTACTAAAATATAACAAATCGTATTCATTTTTATTATATTAAACTACACATACAAATGAAAGTAGAAAATTTATTAAGCAACTTGAATGTTTATCGATAACAGTTATATGAAGTGCATAAAATGAATGATTTGTAATAAACAAAGAAATCAAATGTAAATAAATCAATTCATGAGATCATAATGAACAAAATCCTCTTTCTGAATCATTCAATATCTTTTTACAATGCCTGGAATCTTAAAACTTCCAGCTCCTGGTGCTTATGAACCTGAGAAAGCAATGAAGGCTGTGCTTGATTCGACTCCAAGATATTCCTTCCGGATCAAATACAAAGATCCAAAGCCTGACAATGTTCCAGGTATATATATATATATGTCTTAATTTAAAACTAACAATAAATGCACTTTCCCCTTTGTCTATTAAATTGGAACATTTCAAATAAAATAAGAATAATTATGTCTTTCGATATACTTTAAAAAACTGTATTATCACTGTCACGCACATGAATTTAGAATTTTTTTCATTGGCATAACATATAAAATATTTATTTAAATTATGATCAGTATTTCATAGCTAACAATGCATACGTTCACAACTAGGCACAAATATTTAAAAAATGAAAATAAAAAAGAAGAAAAATTGTTAAGTATATAAAAACTTTGTAATTTTAAATTTCATTTTTCTTTCATCCACTTTGTTATGTCTTATCATTGGAATTAAAAAAAAAAGATAAAAATTTTGAAAATTCTAGAAAGCTTTATTTTTGAAGTGTAAGATGAGTTAAAACTTAAAATAGATATTGTTTTGACTATTAGTAGTTACGATTAATACAATTATATCAGAAAAGAGAAACCGGAAAATTGGTGACGAAATTCATTTCAAAACTTAGTGTGTAGTTACAAGACGTAAAGACCTACCAATATGATGAAATCTCTGTCTTTACTCTTTAATACTTGATGGTAAAATGTTCACTTGGTGTTCTTATTATCTCTATGCAGTTGTAAAACTTGAAAATTAAACCCAACTAAATGGCAAAATATTCACAAACAAGCAAATAAAAATATCAGATCGTTTCTAAAAACATATTTTCTTTTTTTTTTATTTCCGTTGTTAACAAAGGTGAAATATCTGATAGTTAAAATTTATTTGAACAGTAATTGTGATCAGCATTTAAAAATAAAAGCTAAGAAATAAAATTGGAAATATGCATATAAATAATATAATCTCCGTTTGTGCAAAAAATAAAATCATTTGTTAATAATTAGATAAGAATTCATTCGTATAAATCTCAGTTTTTGCCTATTATTATTTAACATAATCTTTCTCTCTAAAGAAACCAAGATCTTCAAAAACAGAATAATACAAACTACATCACAAAAAGATTTTTTTTTTTGTAAATTAATAACTGATATTAAGCAGAACCCTTTGTTTGAATCAATAAATTAATCTTTGAATTGACTGGAATTTTAAAACTTCCAGCTCCTGGTGCTTATGAACCCGAAAAAGCAATGAAGGCAGTACTTGATTCTACTCCAAGGTACTCTTTCCGGATTAAACATAAAGAACCGAAACCTGACAATATTCCAGGTATATTCATACTTCAGAGTAAAAAAAAAAAAAAAATTAACATTAACACTTCAAACTGAAGCACAAAATCACTTACTAATTTGTAAAAAGATTAATTAACCCAAATGCGCACATCTATTTTTATTTGTATGTGACTTAATTAGAAAATAATTGATATTTTACTAATCGAATGCATAACAATCAAAATTAACAATCTAACTTTTAATAATTGTTCTTCTTACAAAAAAAAATAATAAAATTCTTCGGTAAACTAAAGCCGTAACCTAAAAAGAAAATAATATGATCTTCTTATACTACAATTATGTATGAAATACAAATTGTCTAGCCTTCTTTAAAAGGTTTTAGTAACAGTAAATAATTTATTTATTGTTCATGACTTGTTTTATATTATAGCCTCCTCTACTTAATACTCTTAAAGAAATTATAAATATAATATTGATGTTCATATTATATTTGTAACTTTCAACATTCATAAATGTTTGATATAGAATCAGTTCGATATATTCAGGGTGTAACTGCTTTAAAAATATCATATTTTAAATACTATACAAATCAATGATAAATTTTAAAATGCAACAACTGACCCACAGGGAGCTAAATATAAAAAATAAAACTGCTAAAAAATTGTATAATGCATATTAATATAAATAATACAATAAAATAATGAGGATCGTTTAAATAATTTAATGTATTCTTAGATTTTATTTAATAAAATACATCAAAAAACACTTAAATTTTCTTTTAATATATTTTCAGCATTCTTATATTAAAAAAGTTGAAAATTACAAGAAAAATCAAAACATTTGAATAATAAATGAATCAAGATTTAAATCACTCGCGCACGAGATGAATATTGGAAATGTAATTACCAATGTTGTGATTGATTGCTTTATAAATAGATGGCAGCACCACACATATACTGCGTAAAATTACTACTGTACAAATGACAAAAGCAAGTGGACGATATCTTATAAAACAAAGCTTATATTGTTATTCATAATTTACTATTCTTTCAAAATATCATTAATAATATAATTCGAGAATTTGAAATATCGAAACGACTTCTTAAAAATATATAATGAATTTTCGTTTAATAATTTTTTTCCCCTGGTTATATTAAATCTTCTATAGCTATTAGTTAGGTTGGATTACAGCAATGCATACTTCAATTTTGCGAAACCTTTTTTATTTAATCTTGCGAAATAAAGTTTAGAATTTACTTTTGCAATCAGTATTCTTTAACGAAAGGTCCTTGACGAATTTCAGCTTTTTTGTGTCGTACTGAACAATCTATCTTTATATATATTTTAATGATAAATAGAATTCCAATGTTAATAATAGGAATTAGATAAGGTTTCCTAACTTTTCTCGGGATACAAAAAAAAAAGTACCCATTCTAAAAATATTCATTATGTGAATTTAAAGGAAATGGATAAACAGGAAATGAAAAATTTAACTTTAGATTGCATAATAACTTGTGATAAATGATAAAGTTACTGTAGTAAATGAGAACAGAAAGTAGGAGCCACTAAGTATAATTTTCGTTTCTGTAATTGTTCAAATCTCTTTTTTTTTGACATCCTAGTCGGATATTAATGGTTTCATCAAAATGAATGTAATCTAAATACTTTTTTGTATTTCTTGAAAGTAGATATTTCGAAAGACTATTTACTTTGCGTAACTTACGGCAATCTAAAAAAAAATTATTTGTATTTATACAACCTATACTATGTAATATTAGTACGTATATTAGTATTATACTACGTAATTATTACTTGAAATAGCTTCCGTAATAATACTGATAATTACTGCAAAATAAACCAAAATCATAATAAATGTCAAATTCATTTTGTAATGTATTTATGCCGTTTCATATGAAATATATTTTTACTGATATTTCAAATAAATAAAAAAATATATAAGTTTAATTCCGGATAATATTTTTTCCCTTCAATGTCACCCTTTTATACAATATTATATGCCTGAATAGTTGCGAAAAACTTTTTTTTTGTTGAAACAGGCAAGTTATATTGAAGCGTGTTTCACATCCACTTTACAAATTTTTGTGAAATCATGAAAGTAATGCACAAAATCACTGGCGTAGCTAGTCCTGAATGAGTCCTGTATCAAAATTCTTTCGGGGCCCTTTTTTAGATATGGAAGAATTGTTAGTGAACTGTAGTTACACATGTTGGGGTCCCTGTACCTTGCGGGCCCCGTATCGTTGATACGGCTGATACAGCGGTAACTACGCCCCTGCACAAAATGATGCCTTGAGGGGCTTCGGCTTGGAGTGTTGCCATGGTTACAAGAATATTTAAGGAATATGGCCTTTAAATGGATTTGTTGAGGAATAAAATGCAACACATTTATCTAATTTTTAGTTATTTCTCTTTAAAACTAATATGTATGTTGCCTTATAAGGATACACTAATGAATAAAATTAGTTAATAATGCATTTTAAATGTGAATAAATGAACCGATATGATTAATTGAAAAGATATTTAATTTTTTTAATAAAACGTATTAATTTATTTATATTTCAATAAAATTTTAGTAAGGAAGAATAAAGTTTAATTTAAATGATTTAGTACACAAAAGTATTGCTGTTTTAACAATGTTATTAAACAAATAATGTAAGCCAAAAATAATGAAAATCTTCTACGGCTTTTTGAACAATATATAATATAAAGCCTATGCGTCTATTTTAGTATAAGTGTAAAAATGTTGATTCTTCTCACAGTCTAAAATTAAAATCTTTATGAAATGATTATCTTGAACTAGCAAAAGGGATAATTAAATTAAGATATGTAATAAGAAATAATCAATGAAGAAATAATTATTTATAGCCACCAAATTCCCCTTTCTCCACCAACTTTATGTATACAAATTAAGAAATAGCTTTACAAGAAATATAATTTAGATGAACTTTAAATATTCTTGAATCACACATATCCCGTATAAGCAAATTTCTCATTATTTTAATGTTAAAACGAGAAAAACATTTTTTAACTAAAAAATATTGTAAAGTGAAATAAATATAATTATTCACCTATTATGTGAATATATAATTTTTTTTTCAGTAATATATATCCTTTAAAAAAGAGTTCGTAAATTAACGACACACACGTAACCCTTCTTTAAAAGGAAAATGATTTGGTGCTTTTTGTTGAAAGTGAAGTTGAAATATCTTGTATTAAAAGTGGTAAAACACTTTTGACGTTGAGAAATCACTTCAAATATTAAATATTGATATTTTTTTGGATAGTTTAAATTTTTGCTTACGTTTAACGATTTTTCATCTTGCATCGGATATTAGTCAAACCACCTTTCGATTCATTAGCTTTCTTTCATTAAATAGAGAACTGAATAGGAAAATTTTTTTTTCCTGAATTATGTATGATGTCATGTTTAGCGATATAATGCATACATTTCATGACATTAAAGCTGACATTTGTTGTTGAGCGGAATATTTATTAACATATGTGTGTTGAATTAATATGGACTGCAATATCCATATTTTTTAACGCGATGGATTCTATACAATATTAAAAAAAAACCGAGAAAATTATATTTTCCGCAACAAAATACGAGTATTCAACACCAAGAATTGATCGATATAGTGTCTTTTTATCTACTATGAGGGAAAGAAGATAGAAGGCTTAAAAATATTTAGTTCATGCAAACAAAAACTAATTTTTTGATATTTCATTTATTTCGCGTTAATTTTACATCGTGGTTAACCGAAAATTCATCAAAATGTTATAAGTCAATAAATAATCGTAATTCTGTTCACTATTTATATTTTTCGAATACATGAAGTTTTCTGAAAAATAATTGGATGAATTTCAGCGAGTGCTTAAATTATAATAGGTAAGTTTGTATTTTTCGACATAGACACGTTTGTGGTATTTTAGTTGGCTTTTAGTTAGCGCGATATGTTACTGGTAGCAATTAACCGTATTAAGATAAAATTACAGTGCTAAATTTATCTAATCTAGATTGATCTTTATTTAAAGACTGCGTTACAAGAATATCGTGGGCTAAAAGTAGATTTTCTTCGAATTGTACCTCTACACGACTAGGATATTTTAAATCCGGCAATAATAGTCGCTCCAAATAGAATTGCGTCATTATGAAGCACTAAATATCCTAGTAAGAAAATGCTGAAATAAACACAATGAAAAGGGTAATGCCTAAACCATTGCCATATATCAGATTAGACTTCAAAGGAAACTTCTGGAAATGTGATTTTGGTTTAAAAATATTTTTGAGTTTTTTGTATTAGTTTCTAATTTAGTTTCTTTATTTTTTTTTTCTAAAAATTTAATTTTAATTAAAAAAAACCTTATGCTGATAAAATACAGTGGCGTAACGTACACTCTCGCAATCCTCGCATTGCAAGGGGAGAGCCTATGCTATGTTATGATTTTACAATCCTTTGTAAGGTCTAGCTCGGGGCCCCAAACCTGACTTTGCAGGGCGCCCCTAATATTCTTCGTTGCGTCACTGATAAAATGGGTTTCTTTTCGAATTCAACAACTCACTGATATCTACGCATATATCAGGTCGTAAAATAGTTTCAGAAGCTCAGTTTTTTGTTGTAATTAAAAAGTTTTTCGTATAGTTAAATTCAAATGTAATATTTTTTATTTGAAATATTGTAGATCATTTATTTGTATGCACCGGTCTATAGAAATTTATAATGATGAGATTCAAAGTATAATATCATATCAAAGTCGGAAATTCGATAATGTGCACATGCATTTGTTCACTTATCGACGGTCTGCCTGTGACTGACATACATACGAACAATACGTCACACCTCCTAGTTTCATTTTTAACGTTATAAAAGTTATGGTCGTATATTCGTTGAACACACTAGATCAATGATACTCAACCTGCGGCCCGCCGGACATTTCTGAGTGGCCTGCTCATGGCCCATTGCACTAAAAAATTCATTTAATTAAGAACATTGTATTAAAAATCTATCGAGAAATTCTATCAATCAAGCAATCAGATATACAAATTTTGCTGTCGATGTCGCACGGGTACGAATTACTAGAACTTTTTTTCCTTTTGTAACTGTAACGGTTGGTAATAACAAAAAATAGTGAATTAATGAACTGAACTGGAGAAAGGACTACTTTATGGATAAAACTGAGTTTTAATTATAAACAAATAACACTGATTTCAGTCTGGAATTCAGTCAAAACTCCTCTTTGCTGCCATTCTGCACTTGATAAACTAATATTTGAAATAAAAATAAGAGAGATTTTGTCAAAAGAAGAAAAAAAACTAATTATATATCAAATGGCAATGTAGCTATGTTTGTATGGTAGTAGAATGTAAGTTAGAATCTTGGTCATGGATGAATGGAAACCGAAACTACCCCATAACTCGGGAAAAAGTGCATAATAACGAAACATTTTTTATGTGTGTTTGATAGAGATTAATATAGTATTAAAACCAAAGATGAGTTCTAATATTTTAATCAATTTTCCTCATTTTAAGAGTTCAATATTGTCTTGGTCTTATAATGCTTTTTCCATTAATCCTCATGTGAAATACCTGCTATATGTATGTGGCCCTGCTTGGACAAAGGTTGAGTACCTCTGCACTAGATCGTTAAAAAATCGCAACAAAATACTTTTTCTGAAAGTGGAGATTTTTGTGAGCATAAGTAGGCCGTGTGTAACTATTTATATTTTGTTATGGTAATCATTCGGATAGACCGGGATTAAAAATTGAAGTTGTTCAAATTACTATCTGTCTCAGAGACTGATTTGAAAGCTCGCAACCAATTAGATTGAGTTTAATCTACTTGGGTCATTAAATTTCCACCAGATTCAAGTATTTCGAACATCTCTATATTTCTTCCAAAAACTTGAAATGAAACATCTTAACATTTGCAGTTTAATGACCGACGATTATTATTTTCTTTTAATAGATTACTGAAGTAATGTGATAAATGAACATACATTACAGACAGAATTATTTTTTTTTTGACATGCATTGAAAATTAAACGACAGTATTTCATTCATTACAAGCATATTTAAAATATTCTGTACTATATTTCCTGTTTCGTGTCGATAAATATTTGAATTATTTTCGTTTTCAGCACTTCCAGTCTTAAAAATAATCGTTTGGTCAACGACCGCTTTGGACATTGCGTGTGCTTGACATTGATTTGCAAATTTCGCTTAATGAAACATGAACATCAAACAAAAAAATTTCCTCTTCACGCACATGTGTAGATTGTTTAAAAAAATCAATCATTTCCTAAAGGTAAACATTCGAAGAGGGAAAAAAGTATTTTATACGAAAGAAGTACTGCAAAATGATTCGCTATCTAGTATACACAAATGGTTTGGGTAGATTTGAGTTTTTTGAGTTCTCATAGATCAAAAGAAATTCGAATAATGTATGTTGTACTTAAAACACAGCACATTTCGGTGATATTTTGTTCGATATCAATATTTGAGAAAGAGAAAGAAAAAAAACTCAGGTGAGTAATAATATATTTTAAATTGCATCTGTGAATTTTTCTTATAAAAATTTTTTAACAGGCATCAAAATTATGTTCTAAGAAAAATTCGGAAAAAAAAAACATCGAGAAAAATATAAGAAAAATGAAACAAGAATAATGAGTAAGTGATTCACACACACAGTTTAACCACACTATTTGTTCGTTAATAGTCACATATGCGTTTTGATAATAAACATTTTGAAATAATATAATATATGCAAAATATAATTCTATAACTAATAATTATGCTTAACTTATTAGATTCAAAGGGCTAAATCCAAAACAGTGACATGATAAATGCAATCATATGCTCTTCATTGAGCTCTTGCTGTTCTATTTGTAAAATCTAGATAAACTTTCAATTTTGATGATTAGGCAAATATGTTCAAATATTAAGATTCTTCAAACAGTTTTCAAAAGTAAAAAAAAATCTTTTATTACTCTGCATTTTTAAATCAAGTTTTTTTGTTTACCTATTAACGTTATTATTGGCGACAAATTGTACGTTATAAAGAAAATTTCTTCAAAAAGCAAAAGTTGGCAACAGCGAAGCATATAAACTGATTGGCTGGAAACATATAACTGTAGTTATTTTGTGACTATGGCATCACATGTGAATTTAGTCCATTGTATTAAAGATAATTAGTATGCATATGTGTGTATATAATATCTTGGTACGATTAACTTGCATACTTAATTATTAAGAGAAGGGGAGAAAAGTATATGTAAGCAGTAATTCCTTCCTTTTAAATATGAAAATAAATTATTAAAAAGTATTGAAAATATCAATATACCATCTGCTCTTAATGTGATCTTATTTATTTATTCTATTTCTTGTTATACAAATTTTTATATACCCTGAATTTTATCATAATACATTTAAAAACTTTTTTATTTCTTTCAAAAATATAAATTAAGAACGAAAGAATGAAGTTAGATAACGGCAAAAATTATTTTGATGAAAACGGAATGTTTGAATTTCTGATTCTATTTTTCATTAACTTGATTGCAGACGTCTGGGAATCCTTTTAACATAATTAGAATATTTTTATAATTTTGCACAAATCTAATTTTTTTTATCCGATGAACAGCTTGAAGTTTTGACTTAAATTAACCGCTAGGTTGTACTTTGATAAATTGAATATGTGAAGGGAGTTAATGATGAACCATTTATCCGAACTTAATGTTTAATTCAATATCAAGGACATTGTAATTTGTCTGGATGACTCCGTCAGAATCGATTTTCGACGTCTGATTCTTTGAGAAATGATACTGATAAGCTTAACCAATTAAGTAATTAAACAATTTAAAAATAATCATAAATTAAATAGAAGTTTGTAAACCTGTGAGATAAATCAATTGTATATAATGCAAATGTATTTTTACAGTAACCAAGCCAAAAAATCGTGCAGTTTTTTTTCTCCAAAAAAAACTGATGCATTATAATATGATTGTTTGTTTGATAGAGTAAGTGGTTAGTATAGAATTATTCTTGTTCTTAGAAGACAATTTTTTAATTTAATTACCAGTATGTAATTAATTTTACTATAAAAAGTATCGTAAAAATAAATAACGATTTGTGAAAGATATGATACAATTTGAATAACGAATCGAAAGAAAATCAACTCATTTACTCACTCTCATCACGCGATCAACGGAACAACCAAACTTACAAACTTAGAATTTGGTATATATTTTTCTTTTGTTGAATAGAGATCCACTAAAAACGGGTTTTGCAGAAATCGACTCCCAAAGTGTTTTGACGTGGCGTTATAGATAAAAGTTTCCTTTTTTCAATCTGTAAGACATGCCGACTTTAAATTTGTAAAGTGTGTTTTTTTTGTTGAGTAGAAATTTGTTAAAAAAGGGATTTACGGAAATCTACTCCCAAAGTGGGCGTAAAAGATAAAAGATTCTGTCCTTTTTAAATTAAAAGATATAAGCTACAGCAATGTATTTGAAAACAATCGAAAGCTTAAACCTAGGACTTGAATAGCAATAATTTGGGGATAATGGCTAGTATATATATATATATACTAGCTAGTATACCCGTTCTTCGCACGGATGAATTGAAAAATTAAATAATGCAGACTGAAGGATAAAGAAGTTTTTAATGAGTTAATTTTACGTGAATTGTAAATTAAACAAAAAAAAAAGCTTTTTGCATATCTCAGCTAAACAAAAAACCATGTTCGCTAAATTTTAAGTCTTTAGATATAATAGCTGAATTTTTATTATTATTATTATTTATGACGCCCCGTAACTTTCTTGTGGGTCGATTTTTTAAAACACCTACCTGCTCAACAAAAGTAACACATTGTTACAAATTTTGTGTAATAAACGCTTAAAATAGTGTAAATAATTTGTATCTGGATGTGTAACACGTTAATATTACTTTCTGATGCATTTATTTTATGTTAAATAGCTGTTATACCCGCGACTTCGTCCACGTGAAATTTAACAAAAAAGTGTTTATTCACTTCGCAGAGTTAACGAAATCTTAATAATTATGTATTCTACGTAAAGAAATACCTATGCTATAAGTATAATGTCATTCTTCTACTTTGTGAATCTATGTTTCTTTTTTGTTTTATTTATTTTTTTCCCTTCGTTTTTTGTTGATCAAGGGGTGAAAGGGACGCATGACCTTTGACACTGGGTGAGGACTAAAATCATTAGGATCAAAATAGGTCTAAGTAGCAGTAGGGTGAAACGCGAATGCAAAGGAAGCCGCAAGGAAGGGGCTAAAAGGGACGCATGACCTTTAACAATGCAGTTAAGGACTGTAAAATTATTAGGATCAAAGAACATGAACGGGAATTGTCGCGAGTGGCAGCAACCTAATCAAATAGAAAAGTTTGATATAACTACTAGAAATCGTTGAGACAGAAGGCTCGCGAAATAAAATAGTCCCTATAGAATAAAAACAATCCCTATTGAAATAAATAATCCCTATTTGAATCGTATATTGCTCACTATTTCATTGATTTTAATTTTATTTTCTCAGAACCCTATTTTTTTTCTAAAATAAAAGTAACCTAAGTTACTCCTTATAGCATTAGCTATCTGCCAGTGAAAGTTCCGTCAAAATTGGTCCAGCCGTTTCAGAGATTAGCCGGAACAAACAGACAGACAGACAAAAATTTTAAAAACTGATTTTTCTTATAAGTACCGTATATACTTTTAAATGTATTTAGTAAAAAGCTGTTAAATTCAAATTACAAACAGACACTTCATTTTTATTTATATGTATATATATAGATATATATAAATTTATCAAGCTCCCTATCCATAAAGCATGAGGGAAATGTATCTATGTTGCTTTCGTACTAACCAATCATTACCTAACCGTTATAATTCTTTGTTTAAATATTACGTTGGGAAAGAATTGATTCATAATTTTAATTTATGTTCGTTTTTGTAAGAAACTTTTCTTTTACTGAATGTTTTAGATTACGTAAGATTAGCTTTGTTGAAATATTTGTAATATAATCAAGGAATTGCATTTATACATAAATGTTACTGAATGCTGAATTTAATATTTTTTTCCATTTAGCTCCTGGTTCCTATGATCCCGAAAAAAGTATGCAAACTGTTCACGACTCAACACCCAAGTATTCGTTTGGTCTGAAACCCAAAGACCCTAAGCCAGATAATGTGCCTGGTAAGCAATAAATTCAATCACCTTATTATTCTGTGGATATTTATTTCATTTATTCATCATGTACACATTTTTTTTTAGTTTTCTCATGATGTTAATGAATGTATAATAACAGCTCTTACCCCTAATTTAGAATTTACTTAGCATTCCTTTGTTTATATCAGAAATACAGTTATAAGAAGTGATTTGGTACCAGGATGAAATTTACTCCATTCGTGAAATTTATTCACAATAGGTGTTTCACGCAAATATCTTTAGGAATATGTTTACTAATCTTGCACACACACACACATGCATCTTTCCTTTTAAATATAATATATTTCACAAATATCCAATCAATTTGGATATACCCATAATTTTATACTATAACCATGATTTTGGAAAAGTTACCCTTTTTTAATGTTTCTCCTTATGTTTTTAACTACATTCACTTTTTGAAAATATATCCTTATTTTTCGCATATGTACCATCATAATCTTTAACTATATCTGTGTCTTCTAAGTATATTTGTGTCTTTTAAATATATCTCTTTAAAAGTATGAATCCCCCTCCCCCAAGTTTGAAGCATAATGCAATTTAATGATAGAGACCTATTTGAGAATTCATCTTGCCTAATCAGGGGATGTATAATTCAATATCTATAGGCACAATTAACTATATATTTTTCAAAAAATAATTCTATTTAAGTTTAAGTCTTTCAAATAAAACTGAAATTTCATTACTTAAATTTCTGTAATTCAATAGAATACAGCATATTTCCAATGTAAAACGAATCTAATAGCAATGAAATCTTCAAAATTATATACATTTTAAACAAACGCGGCTAAAAACCGTATTTTGTGCCACAAAAATATGTATAGCCTGTTATATTATTGATATATTATATATTACATTGTGTAAAGTTCAAGGTATAGCTGACAAAAGAAATTTTCAAACCATTTATATTACGAAACCATTTTGCTCCTCCTAACTGTTATTGGCCTGCCGCCAAAGCAGATAATTCTATCCTTTTTCTAACGCATTACATAAATAAATTATTTAATTGCATTAAATTGTACTTTGTTCGCTTACATAAACGGATCCGCGATGTCTATATTTTATGTTATAACCTTGAGCTATGTTTTGAAAAATTAAGGAAGTTTGCTAAGAGTTGGCAGCTTTTTTTTAAATCTAAGTAATTATAATTGCCTTTTTTAATTTAGGTACTTTTTAATGCTAGAAAGGAACTACTGTCTGCTTTAATTTATCATGCTTTTCTTATTCGAATTCTGATATTTCTATTGGTAATACGAATAGTTTGTTTCTTTTTTTAGAAACAAAGTAAAACATATATTACAAGTTATGGTGTATAAATAATTAATGTACTCGTAAGCAAAAGAGAGAAAACTAACATATTTAAAAAGTGTGGAAATTAAGTTTTTAAAATTATATCTCGTAATGCTTTATTGTGTATAATATAGTAATATGGTATAAAATAACTTGAAAACAGTGCGAAGATTGATGTTCCATTGATGAATTTAGCCAGATGTAATTGCTATGTGTGTGTGTGCCGGCACATTAAAATGTGTTGAAAAAATAAAAGTTTTATAGTTGATTTAAGAGCAACCTGTAATTGATCTTTGAGAGAGAAAGTGGAGAGAGAGTGTGAGAGCATGATATATATATGTATGTATAGTTTTATTTAATTATTTTTTGAAAACTAATTACTAATCTTTTAAAGTATCCGTGCACGTTCTGAGTACTGTTTCAAAAAAATAGCCTACTAAAACATTCTAAATACTTTTTTGGGGATCAATTCTTATAAATACTTAATATTTAACTATATAATAATATTAAAAAAAATTATCAAAATTTTACAAGAATCACAAGTTTAAACGAAAGTTTAGCAATTCTTTTTGAAAAACTTCAAAGCAATTAGAGAAAAAAAGTAATAAACTTGTACCAGTAAAAGTATTATTAAAACAAATTAGATGCATTTATCTAGAAAATGTACTAAGATTTAAAAATTTTATAGTTGATCGAGAATATATTATAAGGAATGTGGCATTCTTTATGAAATCATTATTTAAATAACAGGCCATAACTAAAAAAATATTTATACAGTAGGAAATATTTTAATATCTGCTGAAGAAAATATGAATATTAGGATCAAAGAGTTTTATAGAAATATATTTATAATATTTTGAGTTTTCAGACTCACCAAAAAAATTTTGAACGATGTAAAAGTGCACTTCTGGTAGATTTAAAGACCCACTTCCGTTTTTCTAATTTTATAAAATCGGTTATAACTTGGCCTCTAAATAACGTAGAAATAAAACAAGGAATAAATATTTTGTAAAGCCAAAAGATAGCTCTATTCATGAAAATAAAAAAAAATATGTGTTTTGGCCGAATTTGATCATTTTAACGTGTTCGGATACCTTAAGCAATAATTTTTTATCGTTCCTTTAGGTCCAGTAAGAAGTCACTATTTTTTTTAATCAAACTTAATTCATATTTTCCATATTTGCTTTCCTGTGTATCAAATGCAGTTTTGGTGACCTTTTTTTTTTTGTTTATCTAAGTGCGCCGAAACAATGAAAAATTCAATAGTTTATTTCCCTTTGAAAATAATCGAACGGTAAACAAATGGCAATGACATGATATCACAAGTTAAACTGTATTTTTTCATAAATGATCGCAGAACGTTTTGGAACTCCAAGTATTAACATCTGATAGCACGAGATAGTTACATTAATGATTTGCATAAAAATGTGATTGACAGATGCGTTACTAAATACACGAAAAAGTACTGTGTAAGAAATGAGGAAGTGACTGTTTTCCTTCACATGAGAATTATTTAAACTATTAGATAATGCATATGAATGTGTGATCCAAATCACAAGAGTACACCGATCATAAATAATTAATTTAATTGTGGTAAGCCGTTGTAACTTCAGATTATTTAAAAAATTTAAATTCAGTTTTAGAAATATATATGTATTGATTGCAAAAAAAAATTATATAAGTTAGACTTATTTATGCATTATTCGTGTGTTTAAAGAAATTTTACATAATCAAAAAATCTTGAACAATTTAAAATTAGGATATTTGATAATTTTCCCGCATGAAATCCATTTATGTTAATTCTTTAAAACTATTTCTTGGTTTCTAACGTGGTGAAGCACGAAATTAATTCGAATGACAGGTGAAAAAGGAATGAATAAGTCATCATTATTATCTTGCCAATTTTCGTGCCCAATCATGATTTCTCCCAAGACAATCGAGCAATACAATGAAAATTTTTGCATATTGAAATAATTGGGTCTCAAAGAGCTCGCGTGCCATAAAATTGATGAATAAGATGACATTTCATTGATCGTTCTCCTCATTAAACCGTGGCTCAAAATTACGAGATAGTGGCTAATGGTCTACATTTCGCAGTTGCCTATTTTTACCGGATTCAAAGATCCTCGAAACATAACTAATTCCCTACATTTTGACACATTGTCAGTATTTGAGCAGATGTCTTTTTCTTCATTACTACATACGTGCGTTAATTCCAGTCTTACGATAGTTTTTAGTCAAGATTACGAAACCTGAATACACTATTCATCGAATTGGTTCGGTGACTTAGAGGTAGCTTTCCAGCTTCGTTCGCCCAAAATTGCGGATTCGATCCCGACTGGAGTCGAAAGAATTTCTAGATGTGAAAGTCGTAGGCACGCATGTCATATGATTATGTAGCATGTAAAAGATCCCTTGAGTATCAGTTTGACTCTGGTACTCTGGGCAAAATTAATTCACAGAAATATTTAGCATCCGACAAGAGCTTGAATTAAAATTAATTTAAGCGTCGAAATTGGTAGCGAGAGCCACCACTAGATGGTGCCATAATGAAATGGCTCCCATATTTAGGGTCTTGCCGTCTCTGCAAAGGCCTAGATGCATGCAGCCCATTAGAGGGGAGAAATTATTCATCGATTACAAGTCTTGTTGCTCTACCAACCGGGATATCACCTATTTGCCACCTTTAATAGCTCTTTTAAGATTTTTAATCGTTAATTTAACCGAACACTTTTCCTTATTTACTACAAATTACTTTAAGTAAAAAAATAAATGTGAGTATTCAAATCTTAAAATCTTTTATGATTTCTATTTTTAACCCGTTGTTGAAGAGTATGGGAGGATTATATTCAAATAAAATGTGTATACGTTAAAATTATCGAGAGTTGTATTCCCTATTCATCTTATATTTGTGTCATTAACATTCGAAATTAAAGAATCTCGCTGTATTTTGCGATTTCTTTTTATATCTGGAAATAAAAAAAAAATTGCAATGTGATTATTTAAAAAAATATTTTTCTTTCCATTTTTTTAAGAAAAATTAATTTATTGAAAAATTTATCCTATTTAAATTAAGTTTAACTAAATTCTATTAATTAATTTTATTATTTTAACAAATCAGTTTAATTCGATTTTAGCTCCCGGTGCTTATGACCCTGATAAGAGTATGAAAACCGTTCTTGATTCCACTCCAAAATATTCCTTTGGGTTGAAACCGAAAGATCCCAAGCCTGATGATATACCAGGTGAATGCAGCTTTCACACAGTGCTTCCCAAATTTTAATTCACACTGAATGCTTAACATTCGGAAGTTATGCAATAAACAGTCATAATTGAACACTTTTTATTTTCTTTGGTTTGTGCTTTCAATATGAATCAATTCTAACAGTTTATTATATCTTTTTAATATTAATGTTAATCTTTCTAGCTTAATTTTCTGTAACTTAATGTTTCACAAAAGTCATAGTTTTCTTTAACACATAGGGCGAAAAGTACAGAGTGTGTTAGAATATTCCGAAATTTCATCTGAAAAAGAATCATAAATTATTCTTTCTTCATTTTCGTTGCCTCAAGTTTTAAGACTTTTCTATTTAAAAAGTTGCAGAATTATAAGGCAAAAATTACGACAAAAAGGGACCTAATATGTAAAACTTTGCATTTTTTTCTTGTAGTAATTCTTTTTATGTAATTGTAAATTTTCTTCAGATTGATGCAATTTAAAAGATTACCAAACAAAATGCTACAAGTAATTTCTTTAAATATTGCAAAACACATTTCGTTTTAGTACCTTGTTATATATTCAACTCACATTAAATGAAATAAACAAATCTCTACTCTCCTTACAAACAAAGGCAAGTGTCTGTGTTTTCTTTAATTTTTTATCGCTTAATTTCAACTGACATATGAAATTGTCAGTGGTTAATAGAAATATCCCATATTTTGTTGGCTTTAAGAAAATTAAGTAGACTTTTCTGAAAAACTATTTCAAATTCATTTTTCTTTAAATCATATCAATCTTAAACTTTTAATCATTGCATTATGCAGCTCCTGGTGCCTACGATCCCGAAAAGAGCGCCAAAAATGTTCTGGATTCTTCTCCCCAATATTCCTTTGGATTGAAATACAAGGACCCTAAGCCCAATGACGTTCCAGGTGGGTAATCTATAAAATGTTAACCTTATAAAAAATGGGTTCTTTTTTTATTGGACATGTATTACAGTAATAATTTTATGACGGAAACACCGAATTAAACAAAATAATATGATTTAATTACTGTATGCACACACACATAACTGTGTTTTGAAACTGAACTTATTTATTATTATTGTAACATTTGTGGATATTCATAGATTTATTTTCTTGTAAACAACCTAACGTATAATTAGAAAACTTAAAATTGTTCTGAAAACCACTGTAAGTTATATGATATTTTATAAAGTTGCTCTAATTTATTTGCAATCCGATAACGCCACTTCAATTGAACTAAATTCAGTAGTGCATATATTCCTTTTTAATACGAAGGTATGTCTAATATAACTTAACTCAGTGGCGGAACAGCCCATGAGGGCAAAGGCCTACTGTGCCCATCTCAGTATACGTAGGCATTGGGCGCTGAGGTACATGAGCAGATGTCCCAATCAGGTGGTAAGTCCGAAGCGAAACTCCCTGTGTTTAGTCCCCAAGCAAGCTTGGTACTCTTTTATAGACCCACTGAAGGAATGAAAGGCTGAGTTGACCTTTCCCAGCCCCGAGGATAGAGCCCCGAACCTGTGGTGTGGAAACGCGATACGCTACCGCTCGGCCCCTGAGCCTCTACTTGAATTGAATATTGCCAAAAAAAAAGATTCGCTTATTAAACTTTTAACTCTTATTAAAGCTTAATGGATTTCATTCTATAATAGTTAATAGTAATTTGAAGAATTTCAATTCGATTTTTATACCTATTGAAAGAAAAAAACAACACAACTCGAAACCCTTTTCGACAGAAGAGTGTCCCAATGTTAATTAACTTTGTGATTTCATTATCATGTATAAAGAGAAGATATCGCATATTAGAATATAAACTACCTACTCATTTCGGTTTATTTCAAATCAATCTATCACATGCATATGCCCGCCAATTAATCATGGTCGCGTATTCGTAGACAGCATTATTTCAGCGGAGTCATCGGCTCAAGCCCTGATGCCTCGAAAGACCCACAGTGTAGAGGAGTTGATGCAACATATATAGATATATTGTGTGATACTATTCAGTATCTTCACGTTAACGTCATGTGAAAGTCTGGAGAAGGAGATGTTATCTTAGCTTTCGTATTCGTCATTTGACCGAGATTCTAAATTGTGAAGTTCGTTGCCAATACCCTTCGTGTTGCCTTGAAATGTGACATTAATAAGCGATTAATTAATTACTCAATGCCATACATTTGTTCTATATTTAATCTCTTATACTTTAAAAGCAAAGGGCTGCACAAGTGTTATTATCACATCAAATATATATTATTATTAGAGCACTTTCTCCTCACTATTCGGTTAACTAAGCACAAATTTCGCAAATAGGTTTCACATAGAATATAAGATAAAGGTTACTTATTGTTAGTCATTACTCATTTTAGTGTGTGAATTCTGAAAACCAAACGGAAAGCGACCGAAAATTGTTGCATTTGGCGATATTTTGTCTGTGGCCGATATCAACATTTGGCGACTTATCTTCTATGCCCGGCTAACCGTACAGCACCAGTTATTCTCAGAGAAAAGTGTTTTATATTTAAAACCCGTTTTTTACATTAGACGTTGAGATTTTACATATGATTTTAGATGTTGAGCAGACATTCGTTTGTTTGGTACATACGTTGAACTCGTAAAACGATCATTGTCAGAATAAATTACAAGTAAATATTTTAATTCAATGCTTATTTGAAAAGGAACTGTGATTTTTAAATTAAAAGAAGGTATTTTTTTCCCAAATCATTAAATATTTATTATATTGAAAAGTAATTTTTCATCAAAAAAATTCATGTTATTTATTTACCATTATTTCGAGATTTTTATTCTTCCTTCTCCGACCAGTATTTTTAATCTTTCTAAGACACGACTTTCGTAACTATTGAATTTGTATAACCATCAGTATAATGGCTATATCAATTAAAAGGCGTCTAATATCACGTATTCTTGAGAACCATTTTGTTCGAACATCCTCATTTTTGAATATTACTACCTAAATTTTTTTTTCTTTTAGTACCTATTTCAAAGGTGATATTAATGCTACGAGTTAAAGTTGTTTCAAGTAACTTGCGTCATAATGCGAAATTTAGTAACACGTTTATAACCCTGTGCTCATGCTACAACTCAATGTATTTCTGAAAGAAAAGGAAATAATTGACAATCATGACATTGTTTTTAAAGAAAAAAAGATACTTATCGCTTCAAAAAAACTTGTAATGTCTTTTAGCACGCAATACGTGCGAATATTTAGTTCATGATTTATAAATGATCTCTATGTGACACATGTAAATGTTATTTATAAACATATTAATGTGTTTTACTTTCTGTATAAAATGGAATATGTCTAATGTTACATTTTGAAAAGATCGCAGTTTGAATTTTTATGCTATGCTATGAAAGATGTAAAAAAGATATTATTATCCTGAAATCAGTTATATGAAAATAAATCTTATTTAAAAGAAAAAATCATAGGTCAATTAAAATTTTTTAATGATAAAGTGCACATTTTATGATACGAATATGTTTAAAAGTTGACAATCAATTATTAGTTATGATTAATAATAGCTTTATTTTTTCAATTTAAATTTGTTTACCAAGCATTTCAGATTATTAAATGTGTACAAAATAAGCTTTTAAAAATTTATTCACCAATGATTTGATTTTACATTTCCGCTAGATTTTTCCCCCGGCATTTATATAAATTGTACATAATTTTTTGATAAAAAAACTTTGCTTTTCTACAAATTATTACGTTGTTCATGAGTTTGATGGATAATTTGAATTCCGCAATATACTAATTGTGAAATAGTTTTTTTAAACAAATGGATGGACGTAAAAAAGGAATACTTTCTTATTCGAGTCACTGTATACATTAAACTTCATTAATGTAATTACGATTTTAAGTTTTCAAAGCTTTTATTGTGAAGCTATTTTAAATGTACGAGTGCAATCTTAATCTATTTCATTTTATATATTTATTTTATATACTTTATATATTTAGCCTTATATTGAATGCAATATAAGGCTTATCTGAAAGAGGGAAAAATAAGGAACTATCAAGTATCTTTGCGTGTTTCCTTTTTCTGAAAATATTTTTTATGTACCGTAAAATCCAGCATATAACGCGCACTTTGAACACAAAAAATATGATTGAAATTTACGGGTGCGAGTTATACACCGCGTATAAAGATGATAGCTTCAAAGATAAAGAAAAGGTGAGAATAAAAAAATTAGACTTATATGTAGATTAAAATACTGTTTATTTAAAAGAAATTATATATATATATATATATATATATACCTAATGAACTTAAAGGGTTGTTCTAGACTGCATTTTTTTTTTTTCAAAAGTCTGGGATAATCTCGAATAAATGACTTAAAAACATAAGAGCGTTGCACACATACATTTCAGGTTTCTTCGTGAAAAAGGGGATGCACGTTATATGATGAAAATACCTCAAAAAAAAAAAAAAAATGTAGCTTGAAAGTATGGGTGCGCGTTACACGTTGGATTTTACGGTATATATTAGTAGTCAGAGGTTTAAATTCTGAGATGAAAATATTTTAAATATATGCTTAAATTGGAAGAAAAATGGCAAAAAATATTTATTTTTTCCTAATTCAATTTATTGCATTCCAATTAATACACTAGTCTGAACTTGAGTAAGTAACCAGAAGCTCCATGGGAATACCAATAAACTCACTTGAATTCGATATTATTGGTAGACATGGGATCCTTAGAAATATAAACTGAAATCTTTATCAAATTATAAGAAATTATTCAATGTAATTCAAATCCTTATCAATTGTTGACCAGTGTCGTAATGTACCTACAATTTCGAAATATTCCGTGTCCAACATTACAGCTCCAGGATATTACGACGCCGATGGTGCTTTGAAAAACTTATTAGAAAGAAAACCAAGTTACACATTCGGAGGGAAACCCAAACCTTTTAAAATAGAAGAAACTCCTGGTAAATTCGTCTTATTCCGCATGTGAAGCATCCGTTTTTATATGCACATTAGCACTTTTTTGCAACTTTTTCATCTGAATCACTGCACAAAAGTTTAGTACAAGTTCCGTCATTGCATCATTGTGGTTGAAATTTGAGCTGAAAACTAATGTAGCGTGAAATTAATTTCTAAAATC
The DNA here is from genome assembly GCA_019973955.1 of Trichonephila inaurata madagascariensis. Classification (NCBI taxonomy): domain Eukaryota; kingdom Metazoa; phylum Arthropoda; class Arachnida; order Araneae; family Nephilidae; genus Trichonephila; species Trichonephila inaurata. The sequence continues at coordinate 258,280 of BMAV01018032.1, read as the reverse complement.
AGTTAAAAAAGAAAGGGTCATTTTTATGGAGCACTTTGCCACGTCACAAGATCAATTATTAACCATCACAAATTGAAAATGCATGTTTTTAATTAAGTTCAATGTATTTGTTCTACCTTATATTACATATTTTAGAATCTGTTTGCGATTTAATTGAACTTTTTCTGTTGTAATTAAAAAACAGCAATATAATTTCATTTTGAAATAAAAAGGGTAAGAAATAAAACAAATATATAATTTTATTTATTTCAGAGTGCATTAGAAAAAGTAAAATACATTTTGCCAATGCTTTGCTATTTCACATTTCTTACTTTATTGAGGGGGAAAAAAGCTTTAAATAAATGTCTCATTGAAGTCAGCTGAGGAGATGGAAAAGTCTTACCGACTTAGCTTTTGTGTTAAAGAAAAATAAACTTTTTCTTACATAATTTGAATTTAGCTAAGCATGATTACAGTGAGAATTCTTTTCATGGCTGAAAATTTGTGAAACTGCAGCAAGTGTTGATTCACAGAGTTTGTGAAAATTATTTTAGGAAAAAAATAATTATGAGAGCAATGAAATAATTCTTATGTTCGATATTATTTCCTCTGTAATAAATTCATTAGAAACAAAACTGATTTTAATATAAGAGTTTAAGAATATATATATAAATATATATATATATATATATATATATATATATTGTTTAAGGGAAATGTATGAATTTTAAAAACCACATGCAATGAGACATATTTCAACCTTAATTTGCTTTTTGTGAATATGGTAATTTATGTATAAGGTTTAACTGATAAAAGCTTGTGGCGGTTTCTAAATAAGCCAGTAACAGCTTCCGTACAGGAGTGAACACTTTTGTCTTGTGGTATGCTACATGCTTACGAATTCATAGGTCGCGGGTTGTAATCTCTGACATTGGTGACCTTGGCTGAAAAGAAAAACGCAAACCTTTTGATGTGTCGTGGTGCATCTACCTGCAAAAAGAGCAATCGAAAGTCGTCAGACCCACTTGACGCAGCAACCAAAGTCGTCAGACTTACTTGACGCAGCAACC
>BMAV01018032.1:214153-257221 GCA_019973955.1 Trichonephila inaurata madagascariensis | reverse complement strand
ACTTGACGCAGCAACCAAAGTCGTCAGACTTACTTGACGCAGCAACCAAAGTCGTCAGACTCACTTGACGCAGTAACCAAAGTCGTCAGACTCACTTGACGCAACAGTAGCAACTTACACTCTCGCCATAACAACAAATATCTCGTTCGTTCGCCTATCCACCGACTCTCTGGTGGACGAGTACTGTGGCGGTATCTAAATAAGCCAGTTACAGCCTCCGGACAGGAGGGATCACTTTTGCCTAGTGGTATGTTACGTGCATACGAGTCCATAGGTCGCGGGTTCTAATCTCCAACAAGCTCCAGCATTTGAAATCCTCAATAAAATGCAATTATAAAATATTTCTAAATATGAGCAGAATATTTTGAAAATTAGAAAATTTAGCAAGCACATGCTTTTATTAAAAAAAATATTAATTTTTTCATGTTAATTCATGTGATGGCAAAAGTAATATGATAAAGACGTATAGCGTTGTCCAAAATGGTTATAATATTTTTTTCATATAAAACGATACAACTTAATTCAATATAAATAATTGTCTAGGATACCTACCAACAGCATTTTCTGTGTATCTGCTCGTAAACTTCAAAAATGTTTTAAAGGGATTTGAAAATTTGTCATATTAGTATCAAATATTATTTTTTTAATTATAGGATTGAGAAAAATATAGTACTTTTAGAATAAAAGTGTCTTCCAATATTAAAAGAGTCCCCTAGAAATAATTCGTATTTAATGAATGGTTGCTCATTTTTTTATTTAAAAATATCTGTGATTCTTTTTTTTTATTATTATTATTTTCATATATATTACGGTTTGGAGCTAAAGAAACTATCTGAAATCAACCATAAATTAAAAATTACTTACATACGAACCGATATACATATTAAAATTCAATTTTTATATTCCACAGCTCCCGGGGCCTATGATCCCGATAAGAGCGTCAAAAATGTTTTGGATTCTTCTCCTCAATATTCCTTTGGATTGAAATACAAGGACCCTAAGCCCAATGATGTGCCTGGTGAGTGCAATTAATACTATTTTCATTTCGTTTCTTGGTATCACTGAAACAATTTTCTTTAAAATGGTCATGTAGATTTTATCTTGTGTTATTTGCTGAAGTTTATACTTTCAGAATCGATTGTGTTTTAAAAGAAATATAATCTGGGGGAAAATATTGCAGCAAAAATGCTTTAATTATTAACAACTATAAATAACTGCTGCATTCTCTCATTGTTATAACTTTTTATTTCAACTGCATCCTTACATTAATTGAATGAACTTTCTTATTGTATTAACTATAACAATTAATGTATTTTAACATTTGCTGTACATCGTAAACCATTGCAAAGTGACCATAAAAATGACATTGAGAGATGTCATTTTTTCCTGATAGAAGCTTTTAACTTACCAGTGTTGATTGAGTATTGACTTACGTTTGCAAGCCTTGTGTTATACTTTTGTTGGCACTCAATGAGTCTTTATCTGGAATCTAAAAAAAAAGATAAAAAATTTTTTAACTTAAAACCTCCTCTATTTTTGAGAGGAAATAAAAAGCTCTCGAAAGAAAAGATGAGAACATTTTTGTTCTATTCAGGTATCTGACTACGTTCAGAACCGTGATTTTGCAAAAGCGCATGAATGGATAATTTTCATGATATTTAGTGTTACTTAGATTAGAATACATGTATATAATTGTTTTAAGGATATTTTAATAAAAAAAAGTTATTTAAATACAATATTTCGGCAAAAAAGTAACTTAGAATAATCTTTTTTTCGAAATGTTTTCCTTTTTTGAAAAATGCTTCTATTATAATAATATTTTGCCTGTATATTGCTCAAACCTCTGTACAGAGGCTCAACTAGAATTTTTGAAATATATAACAGAAGTGGATTTATCCATATTTTACGACAACAGAGGGGAGCAATTTTAAGAAAAAAACGCCAGTAATCATTTCAATTGTTGGTAACTCTGAAAATAATGAGAAATTTTCAAAAATTCTAGTTGAGCCTCTGTAGAAAGGTCTGAGCTATATACAGGCAAAATATTATTATAATAGAAGCATTTTTCACAAAAGGAGAATATTTCGAAAAAAGATTTTTCGAAGTTAATTTTTTTGCCAAAATATTGTATTTAAATATTTTTTTTTGTCAAAATGTCCTTAAAACAATTTTGTGCATGTATTCTAATCTGAGTGACACTAAATATCATGAAAATTATCCATTTATGCGCTTTTTTAAAATCACGGTTCCGAACGTAGTCGGATACCTTAAAAAATAAAGAATATTACTTCAAATGCATTAACAATTTCATAAATATCAAACCTTTAAAAAGGTTACTCAAAACAACTAGGTAAAGCGAAAAATAAAAACTTTTTAAATTGTTAGGTTTTATTTTAGACGAGTAGTTGACTAATAAAAATAAAAACATCAATTTTTAGGATACATTTTTTGTAAAAAAGTAATGAGTTCTTTTCAAAAAAAGTTCCAACTACTCATGCAATTTTCAGCTCCTGGATATTATGACGCCGAAAACGCTTCAAAGAGCTTATTAGACAGGAAACCAAGTTATACATTTGGAGGAAAACCTAAACCCATTAAAATAGAAGAAACACCCGGTAAAATTACCGTTATTTGCATGATGCAGATCTATTTGTAATATGCACTCATATAAACACATTAAGTAGAAGTCACTCATTTTCTTTTCTTTTTTTTTTGCACTTTGGTCCATTTTTCATTGCGATAACGTAAATTTATTCATGCATGTTGTAGGCTGGCTAAAATGTAGCATTCATAATGGTATTCGTAATAGTTATTTTTTACTCACCATCACATTCTGAAAAAATTTTGATACACTTCCTGATCTAGACATGCACTTTATGATACATTACTTTAAAATTTTGATAAGGAACTTTCAATGTAAAAAATAAAATATTTCTAATATACCAATAAAAAATATTTGATAGGGAAAGTTTCGCTTTTCTTTAGTTATTCGAATCACTAAGAAAAACACTAACACATGTCATCCCTAATTTTATATAATTAATTGAAAGCCCTTTATCAGAATTCATTCGTCTTTTATGACGGAAATAATGGTTAAAAAATTATAATAAAGAATAAACTAGAGAATGTAAGAATCATTATAAATAAATATAAATTGTAGCTCCCGGTGCCTATGATCCCGATAAGAGCGTCAAAAATGTTTTGGATTCTTCTCCTCAATATTCTTTTGGACTGAAATACAAGGACCCTAAGCCCAATGATGTGCCTGGTGAGTAAAATTGATAACTTCGAATTAGTAGAATTCACACACCCAAATCATGATAATTTTAGTACAATGAATGTTTCCTATTCATTCAGAAACTTTCTGTTTTGCTCTGTTCTTTTCTTTCTCTATGAATTATATTAATTAATAACAATTCTAACAACGCAATTAGCAAAGTAAACAAGCTGAGTTTTAATTTAAAGAAAGATATATAAATCAACTTCTCAGAACTAAAAGAATAGATCACTTAAGTTGTTATCAATAAAGCAAGCTTTTTTTTAAAAAAAAATTCCAGCTAACATTTTGCTGTAGACTATACATAAAATATTTATATTTGAGAAATAGAGTTTAATTACTGTAAATTTTTATATTATTTTAAAAATATACTTACCGAAAAAGAATACATTACGTGAGATGCCTTTTTAAAATTCAGTATCGGTTTTAATTTACATTGCATTAAATAATGAACAATTTTTTGTAAAATGTGTGAAATGAACCAAATCAATAAAACTTTACTTCTACTACAACATACTAACGTGGTATTTCAACATAATGTTTTCAAACTTACATAAGAAGTTGTTTTGCAGTATACTGAATACTTTTAAATATAATTGACATGCTTTATTGCTGTTAGGCTTCTAATGAAATTTTAAGGGAACTGAAATGTTATGCCACTAACTAAAGCCTTTAAAAATCCAAAGGTATTGATAAAGTTTTTTTATGTTATTTTTAAAAATAATCTGCTTCTTTCAGTTTTGCTAAGATTAGAATTTTTCACGGAACTGAAAAGAGTTGAAGAAAGTGATATTTTCCATATGTGTTCCTCAATCGTAAAGGTTATTTTTATTGTGACAATAATCCTGGAATTTTCATACGAGTAATTTAAAAAAAAGGATAAAGTGAAAAAAATTTATTATATTTGAATCAAATGAATATCCCATTCACAGTTCGAATAAATGTAATTCTTTTAAAACAGAGTTTCATAAATATTTTGAAAAAATGACTAATATTAAACAAATTTTCTGAATAAGGGAAAATAGAATAATTCTAATTTTTGATAGTTATGATAAAAACAGTAAAATGAAGGTCTATTTGATCTACATTAGAATAAAAACTTCCCAAATTGTGTTAAAAATATATTTTATTAAGCATTAATACATATCTAACAAACGGTTTTGAATCCATTATTTGAACATGAGTCTGTTATAATTATATTTAACTTAAAAAAATAAAAAATGATAAAATTCAGTAATAAAATTTGACTATGTAGAGAGGTAATATCGTTAGAGAGAAATTAAGGAAAAAAATATTTTTCGTGAAATAAATAGTGAAAACAAAATTTATGACATAAAACCTGCTTGAGAATTAAATTTGTTTAAACACATGGAAATTATTTATACGTATGTTTAAGTATTTTTATATTCACTTTATCTTTTGTGTGAATTGCTCTTAATAACTTGCTCCTCGTCGTTTTTTCCTTACATTTCACCAATTTGTTTCATTTTTCTCCGAGCCCAATAAAAGCACCTATTTTAAAATCGCAAATTCTAGCAATTTTTTTTAATCTTTTGGCGGAAATTTTAGCTCCTGGATATTACGACGCTGAAAATGCTTCAAAGAGCTTACTAGAAAGAAAGCCAAGTTATACATTCGGAGGAAAACCTAAACCTGTCAAAATAGAGGAGACACCTGGTAAATTAACCATACATTGCCTGAAAAGCATTTATTTTCGGCCAGATTAGAAAAATTTCTTCTCCTTTTTTACCACTACACATTTTATGAAGCACTATTTAATTTAGTTTGTTCTTGTCATCAATACTTTTTTTCTGTAGTTGCATTTCCTTAGTCATTAGATATCATTGCTCTCATTAATTTTTGTGTTGCGCAAGTTATTGTAATCATTTTTATATTAAAGGAAAAGAGAAGGAAACTGTTTTTTGTGTTAATGATGCATTAGAAGAATTGAATGGATTGGTATCATAATCCAACTCCCATTAAAGCAGTTGTTCTTAAACTGTGGTCCGCGGACTTCCGGGATCCCCATTGCTATTATAAGGGTTTCGCGAAAGTCTCTCTTTTAATGTTAAGATTTCGCTCTTTTACAGATTCTGAAAGAACCTCGTGGAAAAATTGAAATATGTCATCCTAAACTAAGTACTAAATTATCCCCAATGAAAAAACTCTTGGATCATGGAGAAGATCTAACTTAAAACTCTATAAAATTCACAAACATTCTTATATTGTAAAATTTGTCAAATTACAGAAACTTAAATGGGCTGGTCATCTGGGTAAAATGAATGAAGATCGTTGCTGCAAGAATATCTTTCTGGCAAAGCCCATGGGAAATATACCTCGTGGCAAATCCCTGGTAAGACTGTGTCGAAAAAGACCTAAATATTTTAATGGTCAAAAACCTAAAACAGTTACCAAAAGAAGAGATGCATGGAGAAAACTTCTGGAGAAGGCCAGGGCCCACCCAGGGTTGTCGAGCCATTGCAGAAGAAGTAAAAACTCTACTAGAACATGTACTTCGATCAAGAATGTTAATTAAGTTTTTTTTATTGTTTACAACTATATAGCCATTACTACAATGTAATATATTGAAAAAAAATTGAATTCATAGTAGACCAATACGAAAACAATTACATCCATCGATTTCCTAATCGTGTTGCACCTGTGATATTTTTAAAAAGTCTATATAAATAACAAAGGCAGTCTTAGGATTTTATGAGGAATCTTTTAATCCTTCAGCCATGTGTTAGGAGTCGGGAAAGGGTGCTCAAAATCTTGGGGGTTCGTGATGTCAGATACATGAAGGGGGGCGCGACTATCGAAAGTTCAAGAACCATAGCATTAAAGCACTTGTTTAGAAGGAGAAAAACAATTTTGATTTCACGAAATGCTACTTAAAATGATTATATAAAATTTAGGTTTCAGTTTTCTGCGCGAATTTATAAATAAATTAAGTTTCATCATTTTATAAAAGTCATTCGTCGTAAATATAGAATTTGAATATCAACTTAAGGAGCCCGACTGTCTCTTATTTATAATTTCATCTATTAAAAAGATGTTTTAAATGAATGCACATCTAAAGCATTTTCTCTTATGTACTACGAAAATTCCGAAAAGTGAACGTAAATTTTCTGAGTAGATAAATCTATAACAGTTATGAATTATTTTGCGCAAATAATAAGAAATAAACACTTTTCAGTTCTTGTAATTAATAACTATTTGGATTTCAAAAATAGCAATAAATCGTATATAGAAACAATTTTAAGGAATGATATTTAAAATCTTTATTTCATTTTTAGAATGAAATATAATTCAACAAAATTGTGTCAGTTTTGCATTGTATCGTTACCCTCAAGTATAAAAATACTATTAACTTTTTATTATTTATTCTGAATCATGTATAATACTTTTTATAAAAAATTGTAAGTTTGCTTGCCTATTTTATTACATATTTTAATTGCTTGAAAATTCAAGAGATATACAGATTACATCATTTATTGTAATTTAAATGTGTACGACAATGTTTTTCTTTGAATACTCTAAAAAAGAGATAAAACCATTCTTAATTTTGAGTCTTTCTGAAAATTCTCCTCGTTTATGTTTTTTAAAAAAAACAAAGCATTCAATCACTAAATCTTCAATTAGTACAGTCACTAAATCATGGATACAAGTGAGAAATGAAGTATATGAGAGATAAAGTATTTGTCTCCCATTGTATGGTAATTTTGACAGTTATGTTAGTTGTAAATTTTGAGCAGAAGAATGTGGAAAATATATTTATCATTTCAGGAAAAATCGTTTTCTTTTGTTTTGTAAGAACTACACATTAAAAGAATAAATTGCATGAACCGAATTAAATGAAAAATAGTGTTTTGATTTAATATTCTCAAAGTAAGAAATTGCTTTTTTTTAAAAAAGATAAAGTTTGGCTTTTTCTTTTGATTTTTGTTTGCAGTTAAAATTTTACATGTGTACAAATATATATGTATATATATATATATATATATATATATATATATATATATATATATATACATCATCACTAGTTATAGAAACGTGTGTTTTAACAATTTCGACACAAGAAGTAATATTATTAGAAATCATCTGAATTTTATATGATTTAGAATGCAGTAATTAACTATCAATAAAAGTTAGTTGTTGCTTTAAAGTAAACTTATTCCTATAAAAAATAAAGGTAGGTTTTTTCCCCTTGCAATTTGAAGTTTTGACTGTAAGATTTGAAATTTCTGTACCGGAGGTGAATAGAATGAGTTATAATTATATCAACAGATATTTTTGGTACATTTAACTTTATCATTATATTATTGTGTGAGAGAAGTTATACAATATTATTTTTTTACAATTAAATTAATTGGTAAGGAGTATAAGAATGGAGGTAATTTTTGATTGGTTATTTATCGATTTTTACACCAAGATTCAATTTCTGGATATCTATTTTTGAATACTTTTTTTTTGTAAAATTCTAAGAGAACATTTTTTTAACATTTAATTACTTACTGTCATAATAATTTCTTTAACTTTTTTTGTTCACGAGGAAGTAATTGCAAGCACTTTCCTTTGTAAACACATTTTCTCCGAAACTCTGAATGCAGAAAAATCGACGTCATTAATAATATGTGAAAATTATGGCAATTATATTAATGCATTTACAGCTATTAGGTTACTTTAATTACTATCAAGGGTTATCACAGTTATTAAGAGTAAAGAGGAAGATTTATAAAAGAAGCTGTGAATCATTCTTTTGGTGAAAATTGACAAACCTTTATTGTTAAGAAAAGATTAAACTGAGTAAAAGCCAATGAATTAGAACGGACGGTTACTTAGATTATTAAATTTTTGGTTAATTAATGTCAAACAAAAGCTTCGATGCAAATTATTAGAGAGACAGAGCTCATAATTTTGAATTGCACTTGATGTCGAAGATGGCATTTCGTTTAAATTCTCATTCATCACACTTCTATTCTACTCCATATGTAGAATTAAAAGGTAAAGTAAAGCGTAATGGCATAATATACACGATCGTTTCATTTGAAGAACTTGAATCTTAGGGATATAAAGAATGGGAACTCAAATCCATTCTCAAATGTCCATGAATTCAACCTATCATGTCGGCCTCTTGTTCAATAAAATACTATTGCATTTATAATTTTGATGCGTTTCAACTAATTTAGAATAGAATACCTTTATTTTCCTTTTTGTTACCAATTTGGCGTGCGTTTGTAAAAAAAGAATTAAAGGTTTTCAGATTCGTAAAATTTTAGTCTGAAATTTCTTTTCTGGAAACTTTTATTAGACGATAATTGCTTAAACATGAAAAATGGAATTTGTTTAATCAAAAATTTGTATACTTGCAGCTTTATTTAATTTCATTATCTTAAGTTGTTATCTTTATGGCATTTGAAATTTAATAATTGAAGCCAAAACATACACAATCCAGTTCTTTCAAATAACTTAATTTAAATAACAGAAATTAATTATTAATGATTTTTCCAGTTTCCTTACTCTTTTGACCATTTTTGTTGTTCACTTTTCACCTCCACTTTCTCAAAAATTATATTTCTGTAATTATTCTTTCTTTATCTCTCTATTAGACGTTTTATCATTTAAGAGTGCATGCATAAACTTTTTATACTTTACTATATCTTAATATTTTAAAAAACAATTTAGCGTTTCTCAGTTGTGTTTTGCAATATTTAAGACAAAATACATTCCACATCATCGCGTTTTCATTAATAGCTTTTCTTCCAATTTTGCTTACGTATAAAGACAGAAACACGCCTTTCTCTTACTTTTACAGCACGTCATTCACCGCACCATTTATTAGTTAAAGTACTGATTTCAATGCAATTACACCGTGAACGATTTTTTGTAGCTCCTGGTTATTATAATGCAGATGAAGCCGTACGAAAAATTAAGGAATCAAAGCCAAGTTACTCATTTGGAGGAAAATCTAAAAGTCCCAAAACTGAGAGCACGCCCGGTAAAGATTACTCGAAAAGTAGATTACATAACCTTGCCTTGTTAAATTCATTTATTGGAAGCTTTTTTACTTTCATAACATCTTGAGTATCATTATTTATCACTAATAAACAAACATTTTCTGTAATGGAATTAGTGTGTATTGTTCACGATTGAAAGAAACTTCGACTAAGTAATTATTTTTTTATTATAAAGTATAGTTATATATTAAACAAGAATAATTAAGCAGGTTAAAAGTATTTCGTAAAACTGAAACTAATAAATTATAATATTAAAAGATATACCGTAAAATCCGGCGTATAACGCGCACTTTTAACGCAAAAAATTAGATCGAAATTTACTGGTGCGCGTTATACGCCGGGTATAAAAATGGTAGCCTTAAAAATGAAAAAAGAAATGAGTATAAAAAGAATTAGACTTGTATATATATATCGATATACTATTTATTTATAAGAAATGAGATACCACATAAAGTTAAAGAGTGACAGTTATAGAAATATGCTATTTTTTCAAAAACCTGGAATAATACATAGAATGGAAGACTTAAAAACATAAGAGCATTTCAAACGTAAATTTCAGATTTTTCATAAAAAAAAAGGAGGGGGCGCGTTATACGGCGAATATACCTAAAAATTAAAAAAAGAAGCTTAAAAGTATATGCACCCATTATACGGCGGTGTGCGTTATACGCAGGATTTTAAGGTATTTTAAAATGTATAAATAATAAAGCGCGTTTAAGTCTTATTGACATTTACTTTAGAAATAAGTGAGAATCATATATATAGAGTTCTTAAATTGAAAGGATATGTTGTCAAATTAAATATATATAATAATAATATAGTAAAATTAAGAATTCAAAACAAAAGAAACTTGTGCATTTTTATTGATAACTAATCAGAATAATTTATCATTAAATATGGAAATTTATTTTTCAAATTTGATTGTAATAAGTAATTATTTAACGAAAGATATATTTTTAGTCAAAAGTTCAGTTTAAAAAAGTTACTTGTTTTTCTGAAAATTTCTCTGTGCGTTGTTCTTGAATTAGTTTATCACTTTTTGTGTTATGGAAGACATTCTATGTGTGTGGATATTTTTAAAAAGTTCAATGCATAAAACTTAATTATGACCATTAACGTCTATATCCAGCAGAATACAAATGAAAAGGAATATATTGAATTCCTTCACAAAAAATAAATGTTAAATCTCTTTATTCAAATTCTAAGAGGTTTAATCGAAAAAAGTTAAAAATTTATTGCATATCCAGGGATTTGCATGCAATATTGCTAAAGTATTTTTGAAAAGGATTATAATAAATATAAGATTTTATTTATGTAATTTATTAATCAATTTGGTTATTTCTACATACTTTATACACAAATGAAACTACAACTTTTTAAGCATGAAAAAATTTTCAAAAGTGTTTATAAATTATTTTACTTTTTTTGTCACAGCCCCTGGAGCTTATGATATAGAAAAAGTGGACAAAAGTGTTCTTCAAAAATCTCCTGCTTATACATTCGGTCTCAAATATAAAGAACTAAAACCTGATGACATTCCTGGTAACACTTTTCTCTACTAACATTACTTAATTTTCATTCTTTTTAATAAGCGAGGCATGCATTATAACGTATTATTCAATTCTTAATTTTAGAATATTTCTATAAATAATAATATATAATTTAGTTATTATTAATTTTAATCCTATAATAAATTTAACAACCTACCTAACATAATTATTTATTTCCATTACTTATTTAAAAAATATTTCCTCAATAAGCTTTATTAAATTTAGCATTTAAACCAAAGCGGAACAATAATGAATTCTTTAAAATACAACATGACTCATAATGTATAGATTTTAACTCGTTTGATTCTGGTAAAAAATATGCTTAGTATAATTAAATTTATAAATCTATTCAAAAAATTATCAGAATGATAAAATCTATATTGACTTCAAAAAGTAAGTAGTACAGGGGAAAGAATCATTGAATTGTTGAGAAATGTATTTGAATTCAATTATATTACATACGTATTACTAAAATAGTAACTTTGCAAGATCTTAATCAAAACTATTAAATTATATTTTCAAGGAAAAACTTCAGTTCTCAATGCCTTAAGAGGAATAATAAAATTGAAAATATAATGTTATTTTTGCCTCTTAAAAATTAAATATTTCATTATTATAATGTATAGGGTGTTGTTTATGTTTTCAATTCATTTTCTTCGGAGTTATATTGCATAACTGATACTTGTTTGAAATTGGTTCCTTTTTTATATAAATATTAACGAATAGCTTGATAATGTAATGAGAACGTATTTTGAGTTGTGTTAGAGCTGTTTGTGTTTCTGCATAATTGCTGTTAAGATCTGTAGCATTATACTCTATTATTGGGTAAAAGTTTAAATCCATTCTTCGTAATTAAAAACGAAATCGTTTTGGTTTCGGATCTATTCATTAAAATTAAAAAACTCTAATTGGAAATCTTTATAATTTCTAAATTCCTTTTGAGACTATAAAGACCCTGTTTTTAAATGTCAAATTGGAATGCATATATTTTTTTTAATTTTGTGGAAAATTATTGGAAAAATTCCAATGGAATGTATTTAATCTATTTGGCATTGCCAAATTTAATGATAAAATTATATTAGGCGATAATCCCGTATTTTACTGGAAAAGGCAATTTCTATAAAATATTAAAATAGCAATACATTGAAATTTCTTATAAAGGGGACACTGGATTTTAAAAAGTCAAATTTACAAAGAAAAAATAAGTTTTTGGCTGAAATGAAATATTTTAAGTCATTATCTCCAAATATTAAAAATATTCTAACTGCACAATTTTTACACTTTTTATTGCCTTTCTTATGTTAAGGAACATAATGTTTTTCAATAAATCATCATTTGGTTTACATTTCATTTCCTCAAAATGATTTTTTTTTTTTTCGTATTTACAATGCTCCTTGGGATTCAAATATTATTTGAAAGAAATATTTCTTATATAATGAAAAGAATCTTTAATTTTAATAGTTTAATAACTAAAAAAATGTCAGGAATATTTTTTTAAGAAAATGACATTGCAGATTAAATTTTCTCTTTCGATTTTATTGACTCCACTCAAAATCAAAAGGATTTAAGTTATTTTTAATCCCTTGTGGTTAATTTATTTGCCCAAAATGTTCCAAAAAAGGTACAATTCTTTATTGTATATAACTAAGCATAACACTGAACAGAATGCGAAAATTTTCAATTTTAAAGGTTTCATACCAATTTTTATTTTTTAATTGTGGAACACGAAAAACTCTAAATGTTTACTTTTTATAAGTACACTCTGAAAGCTATGAAGAATGTTCCATATATTTTAAATGAATTTATCTCATATTTACAAAAAAATGTACCTCTTTCAAACGGTTGGGGGTTTTGTGTAGGTGTGCATATTTATATATATATGCACACATAATTTGAAGCATGGTGTAATAAGTCTTACATTGCATAGGGATCAGAGACAATATCAGCTTTTCGGGTTATTTTTTCCATTTTCCTTTCTTCTCAAGCAACAAACTGCACATTGCCTTGCCAATCCCTGCTCTTTATCGAATATTTTCAAGAATCTAATTTCCTGTCCTCAATGAAAAATTCTCGCCTTCACCACAAGAAATGTCCCGAATGAGAAGTATTTCAGTACCAAGGACATAATGCTGCATGTTTTTTAAAACCACTAACACCAATAATATCACTAAAAGAATTAAAAATATGTGCAAATCAAACATAGAAGTAAGTGAGTGAGGGAGTGAATATTAACGTCGCTCTGTGTGTGTTCAGCTACACGAGGGCTTTGGGCGACGGACCTCATAATTTTGAGCCAAGGTCAAGTACCCCCTCTCCTAACTACCACACCACACCAGTGCGAAGACGTTTGAGCTCTCCACAGATTTAACGTGCATCGTCCCCCTTACATGGTGGGTCTTTAGTGGTACTGGGCTTGAACTCGTGACAAGCCAGTCACGGTCCGATACCTTGACCTCTAGGCAAACACGGCCACTATCAAAGATAGAGATATATCAGTATATCAGTGTCCATACAGCTTACGAGCAAACCGGTTGTGGCCAGCTTTTGATAGTTCGTGCAGGGTACGGGCAAACCAGTTAAAGGTTTAATGGCTGAATATGAACAGAAATTTAACAAAAACTCTGCTTTTTGAATAACAAGGAGCTAATTAAATATAAAAATAATAAAAATACTCTTAAATTTATCTTTCGAAATAATTTTGTGTGAGGCATATACACGTATATTAAACATTAGCTACACTGCACAGATTTCTTTAAAATTGAACAAAAGTTACAAATTTCAACATTTTGAGTCCCGTGTCCCCTTAATATCCTGATCGTATACAATTCCTTCCAAAAATGTGCATACTAAGTGGTGTGTTGTCATACACAATATTTCATTAGAAATAATGTATAACGAATTAAATCAGCCATTATTTTTATTCGATTATTGATTTCTTCATACTAAGAAGTTATGAATAATTGATGTAAGTGATTCTTTCAACGCAGCACCCGGAGCATATGACCCTGACAAGAGCACAAAAACAGTTCTTGGCTCAACCCCCAGTTATTCTTTCGGCAGCAAACCCAAGTACCCCAAACCGGATGATATCCCAGGTAGATAGAAGAGGAATTGTTTTTCCTCTTTCGCATGAAGTTAAATCTTATTAATGTAGATCTAAACTACTATTCTTGTGAAGAACTTAGTCTTTTCTAGAGTTATATATAATTTTATTTGCACATGCGCATCTTATTTAAAAAGATAATTTCAAAGAAAACTTTGGAAAAAATCTCATGAAATCAGTAAAAAGAAACGAGAACTCTCCTTTTCAGAACTAATCATCAATTATACGAAGTAAATTTAATATAGATTTCATCTGACAAAACAACCAATTCGTTACTTTATTGTTAGAAATTTAAAATACTCATTTATTAAATGTTTAAATTTCTATTAGGTTCCTTCATTTTAGTAAAATCTCGAGTTGTAATTTTGAAAAATAAGGTTGAGCCCAAAGCTGGTATAATTAATAATTAATTCTGAAATAATACCAGTTAAATGATAATATTCTAATTAATTCTGCATCAAGGTCATTTTCTGAATTGGGTTCTGTGTGGGGAAAATCCTTCTTTTAAAATTAATTTTTTTATAGATTTTTATCAGAAATTTTATGTGCATTAGTGTTTTATCTAAAAAGATTAGAGATAATTAGATATATTCTTCTAATTTCATTCACTCCTCTTCTTTTGTCAAAATGGTTCTTCCAAAATTCATAAATAAAAAAAAATAATCCTCCATTAAAAATGAATCCCTCTTACACTAAAATATTAATTTCTTATGTTATATCCTATAAAAAGAATTATTTGAAAATTGTTTGAAGGACTGTGAGAGATCTATAATCCCATATTGTATATAATGAATAACGTACTCACACTATTTTTTCGAAATGGAAAGTGTCTAGAAAGTATTTTTATCGTGTAACTAAATTTTCAGTGACCTAGTTTTGAATACTTTGGATCTCTTTTTGAAAACATCCTTGCTGCTACTATGGCAATCGAGTCATTATTTCTAAATCAAAACATGATTTAGAACTTGACTTCGATTTAGAACTTTTGCTGAGAAAATTTGAGTTCTTAAACATCTGTAACATAAGAAAATTGCACCAAAAGTTATAATCACGTACAACATTCTGAAAATCAAATATCATTTCGACATCAGCTAGCCAATGGAACGTCCAAAGAATTTAACCAAACGTTTGAAAAACTTTTTTACAGCCTTTAGTGCTTTTCGTGGTATTTATTATATACTTTGTATTTATAATCTGGGAGTTCCCTTAAAAACATTTTCAAAAACAATACCAAATTTTTAAAGCCTCTTAAAATTTATTGATAACTTTTATTTAAAACAGAGTATGTAAATGTAATTTGTCTTTTTAAAAACACATAAATTTAAAAAAAATTTAAAATATAATCGTATTAGTTATTATCACTGAAAATATTTCAATAGATTTTCATTGTAACAGTTCTCAAATATTCCGTGCTTTTAGTTTTATGAATGTGGTCCATTTTTATGTTTATGCCATTGTGCTACATAAACATCCTAATTTGAAAAATAATAAAATTAATTCGCAATGTTAATTTATTGTAATTTGTTGAAGTAACTGCGATCATAATATAAGAAAATGTTTAAGTTGCTAGTGTATTTATCTTTTACATTAATGCATTTAAATATTTTTAAATTCGAAGTATTATTTTTAATAAACTCTCGTAATCGTTTATTTTTTAAAAATATTTTTTGCCCAAACTACACTGCGTATTTTTTTCTCACCAAAAAAAAATCTAGAATTCTGGAATTTCGAAGTGTTTGCTATGATTCATTAATCTTAAAAATTCCAAAAAAAGAAGAAAAAAAAAGGAAGAAAGAAAAATCAATGTATAATATTTTTAATGAGCTCGTAATCGTTTATTTTTTGAAAAATGTTTTTTGCCCAAACTACACTGCGTAATTTTTTGTCTCAACAAAAAAATTCTAGAATTCTGGAATTTCGAAGTGTTTGCTATGATTTATTAATCTTAAAAATTCAAATAAATAAATAAATAAAAAAGAAAGAAATAAAAAGCAATGTATAATTTTTAATGAGCTCGTAATCGTTTATTTTTTGAAAATGTTTTTAGCCCAAATTACAGTGCGTAGTTTTTTGTCTCAACAAAAAAAATGTAGAATTTCGAAGTGTTTGCTATGATTTATTAATCTTAAAAATTTAAAAAAAAATGCAAGAAAGAAAAGGAAAGCTTTTTATTAAACGCATCAGCAAAATAATAATTTGCTGAAAAAAGAAGTATCTTAATTTCATTATCAAGGTTTTTAGAACTTTTGTTCCGTTCTGCAAAATAAAAAGAAACTAAAAATTATTAACAAGTTTATCACAAAGAAAAAGTATAATTTTTATAACGTTTAAAATTCTAGAAAATTTTTAAATTTAAAAAATTTGGTCTGATCTAATGTTTTGAAATAGTTTTATATTTGTTAATGTACTAAGACTTAACAGTATTAATAACTTTGTTGAAAAAAATTTCTCTTAGAACAGTAAAATTTTATTATCAGTGTTATACTACTAATTCGGTTTGTGATAGCTATATCAATTTATTTTTATTTACTCTTTGTTTTGCTCCATTTTAATCCTATTAATTAAATATATTTAACTATATGAAAGTATAATATACGATAACCTTAACTTCAAATATTGTTTTATAAATACACGAACGCGGAATATTTTGTGAAGTAATTTTATTTTAAACTTTCGCTAAATTTTCGTTTTTTGTAAGCTCCTGGAACTTACGATGTAGAAAAAGTAGAGAAAACTGTTCACCAAGCTTCTCCTGCGTATTCCTTTGGTTTGAAGTATAAAGATCAAAAGCCAGATGAAATTCCAGGTAAACATTGTTAATTAAAAGTGCTATCACGAAATTTCGTAACTATAAAAAAAAAACCAGGACTCCTTTTGTCTTTCAATATATTTTTTTTCCGTTTCTATAGTGAGTTTTCGAATAAAATTTTCTTATTTGTTATTGGTCTAATAAAATGTAATCTCCTTTCAGAGCTCATTTTTTTCTTTTAAAAAGCTTTTATTCAAGCCTTGATTAATTTTTGAAAAAAATTCTCCTGAGATTGATTGCACGGGCGTAATTAATTTCAGTTTTTGTATAAATCTTTTCATAAAACACGTTTTTCCCTTTTTATCAAAAGCGTCTAGGTTTATTTGTACTGTATGTTGCATAGAACAGTAATTAGCAATATTGAATTGGAAAAGAATTTTTTTAAATTTTAATAATGGAAAATGTTAAAATGAAGTTTTTTATGAAAGACTTTTGATGTCTTTTGCAGCCCCTGGGGCTTATGATCCTGATAAGAGTATAAAAACTGTTCTCGATTCTACTCCAAAATATTCTTTTGGGGTTAAATACAAAGAACCTAAACCGAATGATATTCCCGGTGAGTAATAGTGGTTTTGTGTGTGTGTGTTCCCTGGCACCTCCATCCTTTCCTTCTTTTCACTCCTATCATAAATATATCGCAATCACTACTTAATTTTTGCTAGAAATATTCATATTTCCTTCAAAAATCTTGACATTCATACTTCATGCATAATATAATTATGCATATTTCTTTTTATGAATGCTAGATATAAGGATATGTAAATTCTCAAAGCCTTTTACTTTTAGCTTTGCAATATATCCCCCCACCCTTTTCACTTGATCATATCTTTTGATTGATGGTTATTTTTTTTTTTTTTTTTTTTTGCACTATGCACTTTATGTTATTTTTAGAGTTTATTAAGTTCGATGACTTGCAATTCTCTGTTTCTCAACAGATGGGGAAAAATGCGATAACAATGTTCAAATCCTTTCATTATAGCTTTGCACTATATATTTAAACTTCTATTCAATGAAATTTTCTCTTATAATTCGATTTTTTTTTCCTACGTACTTTTTTTTTTAAAATACCTTATTTACTCGAATCTAAGTCACATTTTTTCCCAATGTTAATGCTATTGAAAAAAAATCACGCGCGGCTTAGAATCGAAAGAACACAAAATTTGTTGGGTGGGGTATTTAGAGCAATAACAAGTTCATGTATGTATTTAAAAAATTATAATAGTGATAAAAAGAGCTAATTATTCACTTCTTATTAGTTCTTATTTTAAATTTATTTTAATTTCGTAAAGTTTGATTTCGATTAATCATTTTACGCTATTTTTCACAAAACCTTGTTGAGAATTTGGGGTGCGGCTTAGAATCGATGGCAGCTTAGATTCGAATAAATACGGTAGTACCTTCCAGGTGTACCTCTCGCTTCATTTTCACTGGATATGAGAAACTTCATAGCTGTTCACCGCAGCACAAAACATTTTATGTTATTTTGAGCAGCTAGCAATCTAGATCCAATATATTGGTCATCTCAGTCAAATCGTCGTCTATTTTATGATATAGAAATAGATTGCACTCTTTAGTTTTGAGATTTTGTTATATTACTTCTGCACTTCATTTCAAACTTCCTAAATATTCAAAATAACAAAATTACGAAATTTTCGCTTATTCCCTCTCCCTCCACGCGAAACTCTTAAATAGCACCAACTCTTCTTAGCTTTCTATAGGTCTATTTTCTATTTCCATAGTCAGTATTTTAATGGTGCTTCTTACAGCTCCTGGCTATTATGATGCTGATAAAGCCTTGCAGAACATGATGGATTCCTCTCCTAGATATTCATTTGCTGGAAAACACGTTATTACAAAAATAGCAGATGTGCCGGGTAAACTTTCCTTAACTACACTTGGCACTTTAGCAATTTTGGTTGATTTTTTTATTTTAATGGCACGAATTTCAAAATAGTTTTCAGATTCCATAACAATGCAAAAATAAATAAATGGTTATTACTGTAAATAAGAAAAATTGCACTTCACTTATCATTTAGGTATCTCTGATAAAATTTTCAAAACTTCTAAGAAAATATTTCATAAAGAAAGAGACGAGAAAGATGAAGAAGAATATTGATATGTCATTTTGTGCTTTTTCTATAAAATTCAAATTCAAATGTTCATGAATTCTGCACCACCAGAGAATTCAACTGTTGAAACCTTTTAAAGTAAAAACAAAGCGTTTGGGAAAGATTTTAAAAGCAATATCTAAGTAGTTTTTTGAATATTATGAAAAATATATATGAGCTATATTATTTTGCAGTGAAAAAAGAATTTGAAAATGTGATAAGTGAATTTTTTTACGGTTGAATTTAGTTTAATGCGATTTTTAAATCATTCCTTAAAGACTTCGTTTTATTTTAACACCGTACATTCGAATTTTTTTTAATAATTATTTTTTCCAACTGTTTTTTTAAAAGTTTGTATAAAAAAATTAATAATTAATGACAATGGATAAAAGGATATTTTATTTCTTAATAATTTCATAAAACATTTCTGTGACAGCACAAATAAACACTATCCATAATTTCAGAAATACAGCTTTAATTTAACATCATTGAAATTTTTCCACCCCTAAAAAAATCAATGATAGTAATGAGATTTAATTATCCTTAGACGTTTTCTTCGTTTATTAAAAATCTTCGTCTTTTCAAGTAATACATGACATATTTGAAAGCGTGTGACATTTAGTGATGAGATAGAGACACGAAAAATGTGTTTCTTGATTTTTTTCCATTTATTTTTTATTTAATAGAAGAAGAATTAGAAAATCCATCAATGTTGAATTTCGTACAAAAAAATCATTTCAATTAATTTAACTAAAACACTTTTTTTTAAAGATTCTTAAATAATTTATAATAATGTTTTTAAAAAGGATTTATATATATATATATATATATATATATATATATATATAGTAAAAAAGGTTTATTTAATATTTGTATTTATGGATGAATTATAAAGATAATACAACATTCTGTCATTCGATACGTTTTATTTTCTTTCTTAAGAACTATAAATTAACAGTAGTAATTTTCAGAAATGATGAATATGAATTTTTAATGAATTTTCTGTTAGATGAAATTATATTTATCTGATGCATCCATCAAACAGTGGGGGAAAATGAAATTCCGAGTATGGATATATGTTGTGTCAAGCAAAGTTCATGTAAAGATTTCCCATTCAAAACTTCTGAGAAAAAATCCTTTGAGAATTTCTCAATTAAAATTTTATGTAGAAATTACTACACGTTCAATTTTTAAAAATGTTGTTTCGTTACAAATTTTCTTGTGTGTTTATTCATAACTTGATTAATTAATAACATAAACTGGCATTTATAATTACAGTTGGCGCCTTTTTGACTCTATCCTAGGCCTGATAACAAAAATTGACAGTTTAACTGAATAGTTTGAAATAAATTCATTGAATGATCAGAAGTTATATATATAGAACTCTCTCTAATAACTCTTACGCAGTTTTTATGAAACAATAATATCCTCCCAACAGCATGTTTATTATTTAAGTGAACCGATTATTTTTGATAAAAAAAATATAATTTTGAGATAAATAAGTCTTGACAGAGACCTTTTATCTCAGTAGAGTAGCCGGTTAAGCCATTGATCAACTGAAGTGAAGCTGATTCCGTGCTTTAATTCATTGGAATTTTAATTTTCTTCGAATGTGTTCTTGTACCACGCGAAATTACTTTATGATAAAATCTGCTACGTTTTACACATTTTTCATGACTTAATTCAAGTACCAAGAATTTAGTTTCAGTAAATAATACTTTCTAATTAAGCTTAAAGTATTTATAAAAAAAACTAAGAATTTTTACAGCATACATTAACTTTATATATATTTCCTTGGATTTCGTTTTTCGTTTGACACTAATAAAAAATTCCGTATTTGTCATCTAGTTTTGCATAAACTAGATTATATTCAAGCACTAGCTTTCTGAATCTGTAGAAAATTTTAAAGAGAAAATTTGTGATGTAAGAAAAGGGAAAGGAAAACTTCTAAGGTAAAAGTTTTCATTTGTGTTTATTCGCTCATGTCTCCTACACATAAAATGGCGTTATTAAAAATAGTTGTGAAATTTTTTTAAATGAGAAATCTTGAGTCTTTTTCTCAACATTTACTAAATTTAATTCTTTTTTAGAAATATGAATTGTACCCGATATTCAAATTAATTTGAGTTAATTTCAAATGTTTATTTGTAACTCAATATGAAATTAAAAAAATTCAGATTTACTGTTATTCCGTATTCAAATTTCAGGGTACAATAAAGTGGTATAAGCAATACTTTTATCTTAAATTTCCTGCACTCTTCTTATATTTTAACTTAGTACTAGATTTTTCATTCTATCAACACGTACTAAATTTTATATTATTTTTATATAATACTTCTTCACATTGTAAACGTTTATTTCAGAAGAGGTTTTTTGTTCAGTTTACTATATATTTAAATGCAAAATCTTAAATTACGATTTTCTTTGCCCTCCCCCCAGCTCCTGGCGCTTATTCGCCTGAGAAAACCGAAAAGGCTTTGAATCATGCCCCAAGTTACACCTTTGGATCAAAATATAAGGATCCTAAACTTGATGATGTACCAGGTATGTTTTAATACAAATCAGACCGAACATTCTTTCATTGAGTTGTTATGCTTGCTTACTTTCAAACAATCTTATACCAATAATTATAGTTAAATTTACAAGTGTTTGAGAGCAAACGAATTCTTTGCTTAAAATTATGATTAAATGAGCAAAGCCATTATTGACTAAAGTTATATTTTAATTATGTTTGTATTCCTTTACTATGATTGTTGCAAGCTAAATCTAATTCCTCTCAAATTTTCATATGCAAGAATGTTTGAACCGTGAGGTGAAATCATTATAATTTGATATCGATTCAAAATTGTGAGATCTGACGTCAGTAGCTTTTTGCCAGTTCTACAGTACGTCATTAATTTAAATTAACACAACTTGTGTGACTTTAATTATTAAATTTCTTACTAAGCTCTACTCAATATTGCAAGCAAAAATATCTCGAGCTTGTTTGAGTTAAGCCTTGCGCTCGAGTTTCGATACTACAAAATACAAAAATCTGGGACGTCTTAAGACTCTTTGAGGCCCTGGTCCCCTTTGCAAAAGTAGGCCCTATCTGAGATCTTTAAAAGTAGACAGCGTATATATATATAGCGTGCACTGTCAAATACTCGTTCAAACGGTGATTTGGAACAAATAAATGTGCACAACTCACAATCTCAAAAATCTAGCACAAACCGGCTCAACCGATGGCTGCATTGAGTTGAATGATTTTTTATGGTATTAGGCCTAGGCCTAGACATGGACAACGGTCATTACATAATAATAATCTTACCGCTTTTACCAGTTGACTTGCTGTTTAAAATTCCCTGTTTATTGGAGAATATGTACGGGAATAATATTTGACCATTAAAATTATCCGGATCATAATCTTATTAAGACAGAGTCGAGAACGAAAATGAAGCCCCCACCGAGAGAGAGGCCCGGGGCCAGTTTACCCATGCCTTAAGACGTTCTTGATCAAAATAATGTGAGATCTAATGCACATTTTATTCAATTTGTCATAAAAGTCCTCATATGGCGTGATTATATGTGTGGTCTTTATTAAATAAACTGTGGTTTAATATTCCTGATTCAATGGCTCTCATGAATCGTTGCTGATCGGAATTTGTAACCTTTTTATCATCCGGCATACCTCACGACACCTTAGCACACCGTTTGAAATTCCCATGGTCTAAGGCAGCAGTTCTTAAAACTTTCGACCACCGTGGCCCCCCTTTATGTATCAGGGTGACATCGCTTACTACCAAGATTTTGAACATCCCTCCTCGACTTGATAATCTTGATCAAAATACAAGTTCTAATAGAGTTTCTTCATTGGGTACTATTTAGTAACTTAGACTACTATGGCACATTCGTTACATGAGAGACTCCGCAGACTCTATAGAGCAGTGGTCCCCCCGAGCCATGGACCAGTACCCGTCCGTGGATCAAATGGTACCGGACCTCCCAAGGAATATTAAATTATTTCTATTTTATTTACTGTGGTGTACTTTTCTCGGGTTTGTACGACTTTCCGTGGAAATCATTTTATATTCCACGTTAAATCACTTTATATTCATTTTTTGGTGTAACTGTTATTATCCGCTGTGCTGTAATTATTCTGAAGACATGTTTAAATACAATTAAAGTAAAATTATTAAATTTAAACAATTTAAAGTATAAGCAATCAACGTTCC
The DNA here is from genome assembly GCA_019973955.1 of Trichonephila inaurata madagascariensis. Classification (NCBI taxonomy): domain Eukaryota; kingdom Metazoa; phylum Arthropoda; class Arachnida; order Araneae; family Nephilidae; genus Trichonephila; species Trichonephila inaurata. Next base: position 234,143 of record BMAV01018032.1, on the reverse strand, counting down.
ACCCTCAGCAGGTTACGGTAAAATTATCAAACGTTGACTTGTCCGCTACTATAAAAAGGTTGGGGAGCTCTGCTCTAGAGAGGATCTGCGGACCAATGTTTATTCAAATAAAAATGAAGTCAGAAGAAACGTGAATTGTTTAAGCAGATGATTCATTGCCATAGATAATATTACATTATTTAATTAGCAACAGTATTAACATGAGAATTTATTCATTACAGAAACATTCTACATAGTTATTAGATATGTAACGGTATCTAATGAATACTAAACGGTACTAAATGAGTATGTAAATTATCAAGCTATTATTTGGAGTATACAGAATAGTAATATATCCCATTCGTAAGTTATTAAATGTTTACTGTTTGTCCGATAATTCAGAATTTTTCTTTGAATATTACTGTCTATTTTCCACACGATGCTTCCTTTAAACTGCTCTTTTATTAAATTAACTTATCCCTTCTCCTTTAATATTGTAACAAACGAAAAGTGGAAAAGTAAGATTTTACAGTGGAACAGAGAAATTATTATAAAAACAGCAAATAATTTATCCCACTAATATATGCATCATGATTTGTATGTGTCATGAGATCATGTGATTCTAAAGCAAGGCTTTTTATTTAACAAAAAAAAGAAAAGAAAAATGTTTTCTGTTGACAGAAGCACACAATTACTCACAAGGTCAATACAACAGAAAACTGAATAAGATTATAATGAAGTATATTTTTTTCCCTTCTTTACAAAGAAAAATGTTATTCAGCAATGGCAATGAAGTGTTAGCTATGGGGAAATTATTACATCAATTATCGAGATATCTGCTTTATTTTTTTCCAAGTTTCCTCTTCTGGTTGATATTTGCTTCAGAAGCATCTCTCTCTCTATCTATTTAGCATAATTTTAGCTGACATATTTAAAATTTCCTTCGCTTAAAGCATATAGAAACCAAACTCTGAACGCATACAATAGAAATGGTTAATTAACACAGTTTCGAATGATTACGTTGTATAAATCTCATTATAATACAAAAGCTTAAAATTTAGAATAATTCAACACAATACCCAATTTTTCCTTTTCGTATTTTAATACTTTAATTGCCATGACATTACTAGAAACAAATTTTGAAACACATTGTTCGCAAGAAAAAAAAATATATTAATTAAAACAAACGTGAGTTTCTTAAAATATCCAATTTTAATATCATGGAATGATTTCACTTTGAGATATTGAAATCAGTACATGATTTCGATATCTATAACATATAACTATATGAAAAGATCATAATTCAGAATTTTGGTCACTGTGCGCTTAAAATTTAATAACAAATGAAACTTCTTTTCGCTGGGGTAAGTTCCTCCAACATAATACTTTATTTTTATTAATAATATCCCATTTAGCTTTATAATAATTCTTCGATTTTATTCTATCTGAAAAATGTTCTCATAGCTACAAAGAACGCAAATTAGCTCTACAAACAAATTAACAGTCATATGGATGTGGTATGTCTTGAGAAAACAGACTCAAACAAATGAAAACTAAAATGCGAGCATATTAATGTATAAAATATAATGTGTGTAAAATAAAAAATACTGCAATTTTTTCATTAATATTCTTTTATAAATTATTTAAAGCATGTTGTATGAATTGTAAAATTAATTGATTAACAATTTTTACATCCGAGTCTTTTTGTTTTATTATAAAGTTAGATGAATCAAGAATTTTAAAAAAAGTCCTTATTTTTTATTAAAAGAAATTTGATAATGTTATTTTTTTTATCTATTTTAGCTCCTAATTCTTATAACATTCCTGAGACCATCGGAGGCTATGACAATGTCCACTATCAGGCGCCAAAATATACTATGGGAGGAAAGGAAGGAGATATTTGGACTACGAATAAAGTAAGTTTCAACTGCTTAAATCTATCGTAATCTTCAATAAAGTTTGAAAAATCAATGTTAACCGATTTACTTAGTACTAAAATTAAATACTTTTATCGGATTACGAACAAACACTTTACAAATCTAAAAAAAATGTCTTAGAAAATTATTCAGGAAATAAAAAAGATTATTCTAAGGTTGCACAGGAAGAAATTGAGAGTACTGCTTTACTTTACTTGCCTTTTTTTACACAAACCTTTTACATTCGTTAAGAATAGAAGGTTTACAATTTATGTTAAAAAAGTATTTTAAGCAACTTTTAAGTTGTGGCTTGATTTTTATAAAATCACTTTAAAAAATTATTTTCTTAATTATATACCTGTGAATTATTACTGTTCAAGAATAAAAATAAATTAGTTCAAATTAATAATAATAACAAAAATTCAACGGTATCTTGTTTTTTTGTTTTGTTTTTTTTTCTTTTGACTTCCTACAAAGTGGAATAATTTTTCTCATTAATTATCTTTTCACTCAAAAAAAATATCTTTTTTAAAAACTAATGTTGACTAATTATTTACTACATTCTATTGACAATAACTGAAAGATGTTCTTTAAGATTATCGATCTGAATTATTAAAAAATAATGATAATAACAACCAATGTGAACTTCATAATTAATATATATATATAGTATTTTTAACATATTTACCTTATGAACTTTAAATATTTTCTTAACTATATGAATACATTTCATTTGTTTATATTCAAGTTAGTATAATAACAAATAAACAGACCAGATACCAAACACTAAGAGGAAATAGTTTTACTCGCAAAGCCTTTTTTTTTCATTTGAGTCTCTTGCATTCAACATTACATAAGATACAACAAAAATTTCAAAAAATACTGTATTTCTAATACAGCAGAGAACTAAATTTTCTGAAGCATTTTGAAAAATAGTATTATGAATATACATTTTCTCATGTCTGGGAATGCTTTTTCAAAGAATGAACATGCATAGCTATACCAATATTAAAACGAGACAATGTTTTAATTTGAAATTTATTTTCCAAATATCTTAAAGTATCCGACTACATTCGGAATCGTGATTTTAAAAAAAGCGCAGAAATGGATAATTTTCGTGATATTTAGTGTCACTTAGATTAGAATACATGTATAAAATTGTTTTAAGGACATTTTGACAAAAAGAATTATTTAAGTACAATATTTCGGCAAAAAACTAACTTTAAATAACCATTTTTCAAAATATTCTCCTTTTTTGAAAAATGCTTCTATAATAATAATATTTTGCCTGTATATAGCTCAGACCTCTTTACTATGATTTTTGAAAGATTCACATTATTTTCAGAGTTACAACCCATTGAAATTATTATCGGCGTTTTTTTCTTAAAATTTCTGCCCTCTGTTGTCGTAAAACTTGGATAAACCTACTTCTAAGTTATATATTTCAAAAATTCTAGTTGAGCCTCTGTACAGAAGTCTGTGCTATATACAGGCAAAATATTATTATAATAGAAGCAATTTCCACAAAAGGAGAATATTTTGAAAATGGGTCATTCTTTCATTTTTTGTCAAAATATTGTACTTAAATAATTTTTTTATTGTAATACTATATTTAAAACAATTTTATGTACATTTTCTAATCTAAGTGACACTAAATATCATAAATATTATCCAGTTATACGCTTTTGCAAAATCACGGTTCCGAACGTAGTCGGATACCTTAAATAAAAATAATTTGTACAGTAATTAACAAAAATAATTACAAGCACATATACTTTTCTCTAAAGCTATCCCAAAAAGAGTAACATAATTTAAAATATTTTTAATTTCAAACAGAATCCAGGACCTGGAAGTTATAACGTAACTGAAACGGATAAACTTAAACAAAAAGCACCTGCCTACACTATCAGCCAGAAGACTAATCTTCCATCGGATAAGAGCAAGAAACCAGGCCCAGGAGCACACAGCCCAGAAAAAGTAAGCAACAATAGAAACATAAATCTTTCTTATTCTTTTGATTATTTTTTGAATTCTTGTCCAATGCTCTATGATTCAATATAAATTAATCAAAACAGACAAAGCTTACTATTTTAGACATGACTAGTTTAATGATTGAGATTGTTGATTATTTAACTGGGGACGATGGGAAAAGATCAATATATACCATTAAACTGTTGAATAATATATTTCAGTTATCGAGTTGCAGCGTACTTATGAAATATTAAGTTGGAGAAACGTGACTGGTATTAATTTCGGGTAAGAGTAATATCCAAATAGATGAGATATATTTAGATCGGTATTACATCAATTTGCAATAAGTTATTCATTCAGTGTCTTTGACCTTTCTACTTTTAGAGGTTAGTCTTGACTCCAGGTTTGTAGATAATTTGTTGGAAAGTTCATTCATAATTGTTCATGAATAAAAAATTTGGTTATTATTATATGTATTTTGTTATGTTCATTTCAAATGCTTTTAACATTATGGATTAAATATATGCTCTATGATTATTAAATATTAATACTTTTTATATTATGAACTTGTAAGTTGATTTGAAAGATCTAATCAAGAAATAGATGTTTTTGATTTATTATGAACTTGAAAAGTTAATTTAAGAGAATTAATATCTCAAGTCTAAACAAACTCTGGAGAACATATACGAGGGTCACACACACACACACACAAAGGAAGTTTAGTTACACAAAAGGAAAAACAGAATATTTGCTGGAAAAAGAACAATTCTGTGAAAAATCTGAAGATATCCTGCACTTCTCTACATAATCACCTTCTACATTTCAACATTTGTTGAATGTATTCACAAGCTTAAGAGAATTCTCATGTTTTAATCTTCTACCACCAGTGCATTAAGCCAGCATTTCCATTCATAACATGGTATCATACACGGGGAGACGCCTTTCTTGATGTAATTGTGATTGGTGATGAGACTTGGGTATTTCACATCATCCCAAGGAGCAAGCGCTAATTATTTGAGAGTCATCATACGTCATCACCCAAAAACCCGAAGTAATCAGACACACTCTCCAAAGGTCATGTTGTAACGGGTCTATCCGCGAACCATCAACTAATCTTCTTGGTGTAAATTTATTTATTTTTAACTGTAAGTTCTATAGAAAACTTTCTCCCGAAGAAGATTTGAATTATTCAGATGAGTTGTTATATTTAAACGTGGATTTTTAGGTACACGAAATTAGTCGACCGATAGTCTCAGGATGGTCAATTACTGATAATTGGCGAATAAGTTATAAGACAGAGCTTAATAATTACGACTGTAGGTCGTACAAGTAAGAGATTTATCATGAAGTCTAGTGTAGAAGACCAGAGTGCTCCAAGAGTAAGTGGAGCACATTATGCTCGTATGTTAAGTATACTTAAGCCATGTGTGATTGCTCTTCTAATTAGTGGAATAGTGCATTTCCTACCTTTAGTTGTTTGTTTTAAGTAAGTGAGATAATAAATCTGAGTTTGAACTAGTTATGGCTGATCTTTACTCGAATCCTCAAACTCCAGAAACCGCTAGCCGGTTATTACAATATCAATAATCTTTTGAGAATCGCAAAGGTATTTCTTTGGAGAATCACTTGCCAACAGGCGCTACGATCAATGCAAAGCATTATTGGGAGATTGTACGAAGACTACGTCGAGTCATCCAAAACAGGACGCGAAGAATGCTTTCTGGTGGAACTGTACTTTACGACAATACCCATCCTCACACTGTTGTTGCAACTCAAGTATTGATGGATCAATTTGAATTGGAAATTCTTTATCATCCACCCCAAAGTCCAGACCTTGCTCCTAGCGATTACCATCTTTTCCCTAGCTGAAAGAGTTTCTGGGTGGTAAACGTTTTGAAAATGATTGAGAGTTGGATTATGCAGTATCTACCTGACCCTAATGCACTGAGGTCAGAAGAGTATAACACGGAAATTCTGAAGCTCGAGAAGAGATACGAAAAATGTTTACATGTAAGAGGTGATTATGTAGAGAAGGGAAGGAAGCGTCAGATATACGTCTTTTTGTCTAATACACGTGATATTTTTCATTTTGTACAACTGAACGGTCTTCATTTTCTGAATGACTCTTGTATATTATATGTTTTTAGTTAAATATCTTGTCTGAATTCTATGAATCATATTCGCGCGTTCAATTTATATTACCAATAGTTCTTTGAAGATTCCTTAAATAATTATAAATTTTTAAATTTACTTTTTATACCTGTATTTCATTTAACACCATCATGTGATTGTTAAGAGGTTGTTTTTTTATTCGAGTTTTTAAAAGTAACTTTATTACTATAATCTTTCTTTCCTTCTTACTCCATTACATCATGCAAAATTATTTTTATAAAGTGACTTCAGTGCAGCATGATCTACAACTTTCGGACCCTTTTAAATACTGTTGTGTTTTATCAGTTTTCATCTAATTGCAAGAAATTATGAAATATCAAACAATAGGAGGCAGCTTCAAGCTTGGGAAAGCATACGTCATGACTCCCAAATAGATATCGTAACAATTTCCCATCTTTCAGGGCACCTGGTCTCATCACTTGGGTGTCAGGCACCCTCCTTCATACGTGGATCTCATAAATTTGCCATCCGTAAGACCAAAGGGAAGATTAAGTATGTCTGGTTTTCCAGTTCAATTATCTGCACTTCGTGCTTTTTGCATTGCACGCTTGGTTTTTCAAGTTTTGTTTTGTTTTATTAGTTATGCTTCTTGTTATTCAAACATGTCTTTATATTTTGGTCTTTAAATGACTAGATTAAAGAGGCTTTTAGCAATGGCATAAAAAATTAGATATGTAGTGCATTTTTACACGAATATACAAAAATCGAAAATTGTGTGCCATTTGATTATTTTTATTTTTTCTTTTACAACCAAAATAGTAAGCACTAACATGCCTGTTACGACGAAAAATTGATTTTAATGAAAAGTACTATTGTTCTTAAAAATTTGATAGTTATTTATGTTATCCTTTATTACAGGTTTATATTTAATGTTATTAGGTGAAATAATTTTTATGAAAATGATTGAATACTATACAACACATCAGAAAAGACTTTGTTAAACACATTTTAGAACGGCTTTCTTTAGGTTTTTTTTTTTTAATTATGTTAATTTATCTTTTTGTAGTAGCACTTTAGAGAAAGCATATTTTGTTATATTTGTCGTTTGCTATCGCAGTTTCATTTAATGGAGCTTTAAGTGCTGAAGTAAAAAATAAATAACTCTGATAACCCTTTGTTAAATAACCTAATAGCTTACATAATACAAAAAAATAAGTTCTCAATGAATTGAATCCATATTAATGTTCTTTTGCAGCAGCTTAAAACTCTATTCAGTCTTGAACTACTCAAATTTAAAACATTTCAATTTCCTTGTATTTACAGGAATATACATCTTGCATTTTTATCTTACCATTAGCGACTTCAATACGGTTAATAAAGCAACGCAATAAAAAAAATCAAATTGTATACTCTAGGGAGGAGTTTGGGGACTCAAACTCCCTGCCCCCCCCCCTTCTCCATAAACCAACAGATTTTTAATTTTTATCGTAGAGATTACCTCTCGACTCTTTCGTCAACGTGTTTTTTAGAATGAACCCCTTCCCTAATGAGAGGTTCGTCAATAACTAATCACAAGTTTAGTCTAAATCGATTAAGATGATTTGATGAGATTTTGGATTCAATCCTTATCAGTGTATCTAGTAACCATTCTGTCAACTTGTTTAAACAAACCTTTAAGAATTTTTTCACTTTTAACTCTTTTGTGTGAACCTATTTCCTACAAAGGTAACCTTCAGAGTTCTTTTTGTTTTAAGAAATTTATTTAGATTGATCTAATATGGTGTTTTTCCCCTGTAGGTGGTAATGCAGCATAGCCCATCTTTCTCTTTTGGAATTAAACATTCTCCATTCTCTCACCAATATCAAAAGGGGGCCACAGCTCGGAACACTGAGGAATCTGTTGACTGTAATGGCACTCAGTCGTCATCTGAAGGACGTACTGCTACTCAGCCGTCCTCTAAAGGAAGCTCTGCTGTTCAGTCGTCTTCTGGAGGAAGTACTGCCATTCAGTCAGCTTCTAATGGAAGCACTGCTGTTCAGTCGTCATCTGGCGGACGCACCGTCACTCAGTCGTCGTCATCGTCTGGAGGGCAGACTGTCACTCAGTCGTCTGAAGGTCGCACTGTTACTCAGTCGTCTTCCCAAGTACGCACTGTAACGCAAACGGTGGTCACCCAAGAATGTTAAGTTACTCAAGACCATCATAAGGGTTTCTATCCTTTATGACGTTTTATTTTAATTAAATGGAATAAGATAATTTTTTGCTTTATATAATACCTGTTGTAGATGCTGATTGTTAAAAGTTATAATGCAAAGCGTTATATAAGTTCAACAACAGACAAAGAATATCTAATAACTAAACAAATGTGAAGGAGATATAATTTTGACGCAATTTCCTTTATTATATATAAAAAGCATTTTGGAAAAATAATTCTGTTAAAAATCAACAATCTGAACTAGTTTTTTTTGTGGTATGTAGCTTTTTTTTTGTTAAACTAATACTTTAATAAGTTACAGAGATGGTAAATTTTTTCATTCTTTACCTCTTTTATCAAACTAGACGTTAATTATCGCTCTTATTATCCATGATTTTAACCTTGAATATACGATTAATTCATAATATTGTTAAGGCTTCTATGACCAGTTATAGATAAGTCTTAAACACACACGTAAAATATTTACTAAAAAAGAACTCACAAAAAATTAAATAATTAACTTCTAATTATACTATAAAGTAAAGCATATCAAATATTCATCATTCCTTGGATATTAAAGTATCTGTATCATCCTAAACATAATTAGTGTCTAAATCTGATTCTCAAATCTTTATTGGCAGTATAGATATCAGAAACACAATATTTAAACTAAATTATCCATTAGGTTACACAAATTAGATTTAATTACCCCCCATTTTTAGTAAAACAAAACAAAGAAAAAACATTTCCTAAATTTTAGATTCAAAATTTAGATTCAATGTCTATCCGTATTTAAAAACTACCCGGAACAAATAGAAAATACGTATGAATTAAAGGTTCCTTTAACCGTTCACTATGATCTATCATAGTGGACGGTTGATCTATTAAAATCACATTAAAATAAGAAAAAGAAAAAAGGATTTTTTATTTCTTAATAAAGTTATAATTGCAGAAGATTATGATTTATATTTATTTAAATTCATCATTCGATCAATTGTTTTAGTATATTCATTAAATTTGTATGAATAAATGTATAGGCGTAGAAATTGAATAACAGTTGTTTATGCAATTGTATACATATTAGTTCTTTTACATTGCTTATGTTTTTCATTATACTTCTGGACATCATTTTAATTAATGCAAAAAAATATCTTGTTTGTAGAAGTAGAAAATTTGAATTCACTTTATTACGTTTTTCTTATTTTTACCTATAGAATTTTACCATATTTTACACGAACTGTTTTCTTTACATAAAATTATTAAACAATCCTACCGAAAGAGATCTGAAATATAGTAGCTATTTTTAGTTTTATATGAATATAACGATCTGTGATTTACATCATCATTGAAACTATTTTTGTTTAAAAAATTGTCGTTAATTCGTGTTTATTTTCTTTATTGTGTATGTGTGTTATTAGTGTTTAATGACTATTATCCATTTGACTAAACTTTATAGTGATTTTGACTAACTCTATGCCAATAAAGCTACTCACTGCGATATAAGCCCTGGCATCAAAGCTTTTGTTTGTAGTGGAGGGAACACGTGTTTTTAATCTACTGACTGAAGAATGATAATCGATGACGGATAATAATCGATTACTGAAGTGTTTATCATTTTCATTGTATTTTGATATGCTATAAAGTTCGATTTCTTATATGTCGTGGAATAAAGTTTACTTTTTTATAACAATGATCGTGTTGTTTTTATTTGGCTACTTCAATTACTAATTTATGAATATGAGAAAAAAAATATATTCAACAAAAATATTTAATACAGTAGATATTTTCTGGAAGTTAATCGTTACCATTACTGCTGCAAATCGATAAAGTAATGTTGAAAATAAGCTTATTATAATGATTTACACACATACATTCCTTGTATTTTGTTTTATGGTGCTAATTGGAAAACACGTGAAATCATATGAAATCAAAACAAGATTAAATCATTCACATAATGTCTTTTAAAAAAAAGGATACACATATACTTTTCCTCATGGCATAATAGTACTTCCTGAAAAAAAAGAGATTATCATATTCTGTTTCTTATTCTTACAATAAAAGTAAAGAGAAAAATTCTTCTCTGTTTTGGTTACAATTTAGGATATTTTTTCCCATGAAATAACTTTGGAATTATTACATTCATTGCATTCTAATCTAGTTCGAATTTTTAATATGAACCTGGATGATATTAAGTCATATACTTTACATTTTTCTACTCAAATAGACGTCAATGCTCAAAAACTGTTCAATTCATGTTAAAAATAGTATGATAGCTCTAATGTATGTAACATTTAAAAAAAACGAGAATAATTTATAAGAAAAGAAGAAAATAAAGAGCTTAAAAAAGCAACAAAATCCATATTCTGCTATCTGATGTCTTGCAAATTTAACTGAGTTGCAAAGATTTAAATTAATAATGAGTAACATTATTCAGGAAATCCACGATCAGCAAATATATAGGCAGTCCTCAGTAAATCCTCATGCAGAAATAAACACAGGAAATCTAGATGCAATGATATCTTATATGCATAACTTAATGTGCATGTTTTCTAATACAATAGAGTCCCAAAAACTCAGCCTAATGTAAACCGAAGGGTGGCCGAGTTTGTGAAAATATAGGGGTATCGAGAATGGGATTAAAAAGGAATAAGTACGAGTGTTTCCTCAGAAAATATTATACTGCCCTTACACGTATTGTTTGCCTGAGAATACAACAGAAAATAAACTCTCTGGCTCTACCTTTAAACAAAGGAAAAGCAAGTACTTCATGAAAGCATAGAGCCGGGGTAAGCATTAAGTCGATCGCGATCGACCAGTGGATCACCAAGACATTTTGGGTTGATCGCTTTCACTGTGACCTAATAATCATTCCATTATACGAAGGTCTAGAAAAACCGTATTTATTCGAATCTAAGCCGCCATCGATTCTAAGTAGTGCCCCAAATTCTCAACAAGATTTTGCAAAAATTGAAAAATAGTTTAAAATGGTTTATCGATAACCAATTTTACGAAATTAAAATAAATTTAAAAGGAAAACTAATAAGAAGTGAATAATTAGTTATTTTACCAGTATTACAAACTTTTAAATACATGCATGAAGCTGTTATTGCTCTAAATACCCCATCCAACAATTTTGTTTCCCCTTCGCACCCGATTTTCAGTTGCATTAACATTGGGGGAAGATGCAGCTTAGATTCGAGTAAATAAGGTATTTTATATATAAAAAATATGGAGGGAAAAAAAATCGAATTATAAGAGAAAATTTCATTGAATAGAAAATGCACTTCGCTATTTGGAGGTTATATTACAACGAAAATCGTAAAATTGTCTTAAAACCAGGAAAAAGTTCGCTAAATAGAGAATTTCGTAAAGTGGAGATCCGACTGCCTTGTGTACTTTCTTTTGGCTCGCTACATCTACGCCACTAGGTGGACCCCGACACCTTTAAAAAATTAGAAGTAGTCCGTACCCTGGAAAAGTCTGCCCACCCCCGGCATAGAGTATTAACTACATGGAAATGAAAATTAATGAATATGTAATATACAGTAATTTACTTGATTAGATACTACTTAGAAAAATACTTTATAAAGGCATAAAGCTGTCGATTGCAAAATCTGGCTTCTTTTTTCGAAGAAATGCATATTGTCCTGTTGTGGAGGCCTGCAAGGGTGTAACCGAGTCATCCGAACAGCTGGATTGTCGAGTTTTTAAGGCTCCTCCTACCTCTACATATTTTGCTGCTGTAACCAAAATTACGTTAAACAATGGCATTGATTCGTTGAACAAATTATTTCTGGAATATTTTCAACCTTTTTTCACATTACAAGTTTATTTTCTTTAAAATTTTTATGTGATATGAACTCAAGAAGAGTAAAAATCAGTGGCGCACACAAGGGGGGTGTCCTAGGGGTCCGGACCCCCCGCAAAGCCCTTAATTTTTTCCCGATTGATTATAATTTTAAGTATATAATACGTAAAATTTAATTAAATATTTGTTTTTAATGAGTAATTTTATCAATTAATACTAATTATTTATTCAATAATTAGTTCTTTACTGCTTTTTGTTCCCCCAAACGACAAAATCAAAAGGAGCATGATACAAGAATGGTGGACTTTCGAACCTGGCCCCCCCCTTGGAAAAACTTCTGTGTGCGCTACTGGTAAAAATACACAACCATTTTTTTTTCTCTCTATGTTAATAAGATACAGTCGAACCTCAATATTGCGAATTTTTCTATGTAGCGTTTTCCTGGATCCTTGAACATTTCACGATTTTCTTCGTAAAATAACCTCTCTATAGCAAGGTGCATTTTCTATATAACGAACTTTTTCTTTTGTGATTCGATTTTTGTTCTTCCTTTTTTAAAAGTATTTCTGAAAAAATTTCAAGTTATTCTCTCTTTAACACATTTTATGGTGGTCATAAATCTTGAACTGGTTTTATTGGATCCTAACTCACAGAGAGCAATAGAGTTCGTTTCATCCAAGAAGTGCAACCTTGAACCCCCATTGCCCAGTTCACTAGAAACATCTTCTATATCCTCTTTCACCCTCAATGGAGTTGTCCTGTGTTCTAATTATAAAACAATGTTTGTTTAATATTACTTGTATGCTTTAAACTAAAATGTTCTTAAAATTCATTAATTTTGGTATAAAATTATTATCTCAATATTGAAAATACAGTGAATTCTTTGACATTTTTTTTCTTGCAGTTTTTTTTCTTTCTTTTTTGATGGTTAAGATATATAAAATAAACACATACTAAGTTAAAAAAAGGTGTGAATAATTAATTTTTTTAATATATAGTGTTTATGAATTTAAAATTTGTTTTATGTGGTTTATAAAGTATATTAAAAGATGAACCTCTATATAACGAATTTTCCATATAACGAACTTTTTTCCGGGATATAGCCACTTCGTTATATAGTGGTCCGACTGTATTTTCCTATTCGATTCTTTCGAAAATATTTGATAAAAGATGCCTTTTTTACGATTTCATAATTTTTATTAAATTATTTCATAAAAATAATTCAGAATAGTTTACCATTTAGTTATTTTACAATCTTACGAAATAGTGCATTTAGCATGCATTTCGTTTTTATGTGCCCCTTTTCATTTCACTGAAAAATTACGAGGGAATTTTATCTTTGAAACTTTATTCTGATTTTTCTAAATGCAATGCATTTTTTTATTAAAAAGCTAAATTTTCACTGAATAAAAAATCATTCGTAAAACACTCATACTTAATTCCTTAGTATAATATATTCTTCAAATTTTTTATCAGTATTTATAACATTTGCATGAGGTTTATTTAGAGAAAGATGCATAATTTTAATTCTATGTATGTGGATGAACTTAATGTGAGAAATGCTATTTAACCACTAATTACAGTAAAATGTGGCGTGTAACGCACACTTTTAACTCAAAAAATAAGATCGAATTTTACGGGTGCGCTTCATTCGCCGTGTATAAAACTGAAAACTTTAAAAATAAAAAATGACTTCTACATAGATCGGAACACTATTTATTTTAAAAAAATGACATTTTTAATGAATTCAGAGTTGTAGTCCTAGAAGTATATATATATATTTTCATATTCTTGGGATAATATCTCGAAAAAATGACTTCGAAACATAATAGCATTGCACACGTACATTTCAGCTTGCTTCGTTAAAAAAGGAGGTACTCGTTATACAGCGAATATATCTAAAAATCAAACACTGCAGCTTGAAAGTATGGGTGCACGTTATACCGGATTTTACGGTAAATCACTTATTCTTTTTCATTGTCGGTTTCAACTACCAATTTAGTCTTGGTGCCAGTGAAGACCCTCCTTGTAGAGGAGGCCGATCTACGTTAAACTTGACGAGGCTCAATGTCCTCCCATTGGTGTGGTGTCGTAGTTAGGAGAGGGGGTGCTATTTCAGGTGTTTTCCTCGTCATCTTACCGAGGTTGAAAATTACGAGTTCCGTTGCCAATAGCCATCCTGTTGCTTTATGGTTTGTTTGTTTTTTTTTGCTTTTTTTTTTTTTCAACCACCAAAAATAAATTTATTACCAAAAAAAAAAAAATGAAAAAAATTGTGCATTATTTTTTTTTCTTTTTACAGAAATAAAAATGCAAAAAGAATAAATATTCGTGTTCGTTGTTTTGAATTTTCCGAAATTTTAATTCTGCGTTATATGAAAAAATTCTGTACACTATGATATTTTAAGAACAGTTTAATTTTGTGAATATAGATGGCGCTGGTACGTGCTTGTTTGATTTGAGAGAAAGATTTCCTTTTATTTTCCCCATTTGCTTTACATTGATCTTAAAATTATTCGAATAATTTAAAAAGTTTATGTAAACAATTACTTAATTAGGTGAACTTTTGGGGCATACTCTTTGTTCATTGTTTAGAATGAGCCCATTTCAATAATGAGCTTAGCAAAACAAATTAGAGGGAAAATACAAAATCTTGATGTCAAAAGAAACTCAATTCCATTATTTTGAGAAAAATAAATTACTTATTTTAGACTGCAACAGCCTGTCTCGTCATAAATTTAATATAATCGAAATTATAAAAATATCTTTAGTGATGATTTATCATCAATTGCCATGTGAATATGATTGCCTTACAAATAAAAATAAAACATTAAATTCTTATTATCGAAGAACAAACAATTTTATTTTATTTATTTTCTTACTTGTTCCTTCATTTATTGTTATATGAAACTGTGTGAAAACGTTTTTCTGTTTACAAACGTATACAATTGTTTTTAGCTATAAGCTAAAAACAATTGTATAGAGTACAATTGATTAACATCTTTTTCTGGCATAATAGAAATGGTAAAATATTGTTTTCTTCGACATAGCAGGAAGTAATTTGGGCCCATTTACTACTTTTAATATCACTTATTGTTAGTTGATTGATTTTAAGAAATTGTATTTTTGTGAGTTTATACACAAAAAATCATTTCTAAAAAAATTATATAAAAATAATGATTTTATGAAAACGTAATAGGAATTCGATTATTGATGTTGAAAATCGTTCAAATATTTAAATGTAAAAATTAGAATATTTAGAAAAAAATATCTGTAAAGTTGTTTGACTTTTATTTAATTTTTAACTATTTATCAAAATTTTTATTTTTTATTTGATATAAAATTTAAACCAACTGTATGGTACATATTTTTAAAAAGGGTATTGAGAACTGTAGTTGAAACTTCAATGATGGAATACTTTCTACAGTTAAAAAAGCTGGTTTAATTTATCAATTATATTATATTCGTTTTGCTAAATGATAACTCTTTCTAACTATTGCTGTTTTCTAAAATAACCTTGATCGTGGAGCTTTTTCTAGATGAACAGTACTTTTGTTTTTATTGGTTAAAAAAATGTTAAAGATTAAAACTTTTTTTTCCCTCTGAAAAACAACTTTTATAAGAGCAACTTACAATTTTTATAACTTTTCTCAAAGCATCTTTATTAATACAATAATCTATCAGAATATGGAGTGAATTTATATCTATATCAAGGTGGTGGCAAATATATACATATATATAATCCATAAATATATATATACACAGATAGCTATAGAACCTAAGTATAACTATTCAAGATGGGAAATATTAGGCACAGTAGTACAATAACAGACTCCTGGCCTTAGGAACCAAAATGTTATTTACATATATATATATATGTGTGTGTGTGTGTATAAGTAAGTAAATAAAATATATACATAAATTTAAGATTTGCAGCAATTTTCATAATAATAAACTGCTCTTTAAAAAAGTTATGGGATGCTTTTACATTCCAATGTTTAGAGAAATAATAATGAAAAGTGTTTCAGATATATATTTTATTTATTTATTTTACAAATTCCACACACAACAATGGGCTCAATTCATGAAGTCGCATGATAAAAACAAACACGTGTTTTCCATTGAATTCAAAACAAACATTAAACTAATTGTACTTGTTGTTCTATTTGTAAAACTCAGATAACATTTCAAATTTCATATTTGGGTAAAGATGTTTAAATGTTAGGGAAAAAAAATTTCTTCAAAAAGATTTTTTTAAATTAAAAAAAAAAAAAAAGAAATCACATTTTATATTTATTCTTTTAAATAAAATGCATTTTGTGTACATATGTACTTTTTAAGAGAAAGTTTCTGCAAAGAGCAAAACTTGGCAACACCGGAGCGCATGAACTAATTACATGAAAACACTAGATAGTTTTTATCGTGAGATTATAACGTCGCATGAGTTTTTGAATTAATTGGCTAGAATCAAGTGGCATTCACTATCATGTGACTATGACGTCACATGAATTGAGCCCATAGCACCTATACCATTAGTGCACGTGCTCCTTAATATTTTTCGAATGTTGAATTAAGACTAATTAGTGCAGGGCACACGACTAAATGTTCAGCAGTCATAGGCTGACCAGAGTCACACACAGTATAGTCCGGTGAGTCGGCAATACCAATTTTGTAGAGATAAGATCTCAGACAATCATGCCCTGTCCAAAGTCTAAAATGAGCTACAACAGCTTTTCTAGGAGCCCCAGGGATCCAGGACAGAGGTTCTCGTTCAAGACTACCCAGCTCTTGTCTTTCGACATCCCCGCAACTTCCATTTTAAAATGATACTTAAAGGCCGTATTAGAAGAAAGCCTTAAGGAACTAAAGGTTGGAATCCTAGCGCAGGGATTGTCGAACCAGTGGCAAACGTGCCATTGATGGCACGCGACACAATATTTTTGGCACGCCAATGATCAAAATGGTTTGCATTTTATTTCAAAATTTCAAAGTTCACTATGAAATATTACGAACAGACACGAGTGATCAATCGTGGGGCGGCCAGGAGCACATTCGTTTGTTATTGTATTGCCTTATTTGCATCGTAGACTACAATTGCTTATGAAGTAAAGTTTGTCTACGCATAGCATAGTCAATTTCATTGACACAACAGTATTTTAAAGTTTATCTGTGTTATATTTACGATTTTTTACTGTTATTTAACATGACTAGTTCAGCAAAAGAACAAAGAGTGCAAGATAGTAAGTGTAACAGAGAATTTCAAATTGGGTGGACCGCAAAACATGGCATTAATAGTAAAAGCGGCAAAGCGGTGCGTGTTTTATGCTCTGGAACAGTGGTACACAGAACATCGTCTGGAAAACGGCATTTTGAAACAAATCACAAACCTTCTCGTCAAAAAAAAAGTGAACCACAGCAAAAATAATTGATTGCTTTGAAACCGTTTGGCAGATAACTCCAATTCAGCATGTATTCTACAAAAAGTAACATCTTACAATCCTAATATAAGTTATTTATCATCCAATCTGCAACAACAGAAGTCACACACACACTAAAGTTATTTTACGCACATTACACGTATAACTAAAACATTCATAATTATACAGTGCAAAAGGTGTTTTTTTTCCGTAGTAAATAGTTTTGTGTTGTTAGTATATAGTTTTATTAATTTCCCAAAATAATGACAAGTCAAAATTATTTGACGGCACGTCTTATACCTCCTTAAATATTTCTTTAGAAAAAATGGCATGTTGATTTATAAAGGTTCGCCACCCCTGTCCTAGAGGGTCTTTGGAACCCATACTCAAAAAACACTGGAGAAGTGACAAAGCTGTAGCAGAATTTGCGTTACCTAGGGTGCATCACGAGTAGGCCTGCTATGTTACACCCCTTTCACATGTATATTTCAGATATTTAATTGCATATTTTTACCAAATTAAATCAAGAAACCTAAAAAGAACATGAATTTAGTTTCAAAATTTAAAATAAAATCTAATGATTGAAAATAAAAATCTGTTTCTGAAGTAACGATTACAAAACGTGCAAGTAAATAGTATTTATTATGTTTTTATTCATTTCTAAGAAAATATTTTATGAACTGTGTGACGTACTTCACATAAAATTTATATCCGTGTAGTATTTTATTTCCACTCAAGCATTTGAGCATGAAACTTGAGGATGCATTCCAAGAAATTTGCACGTTTTTGTAACGGACTTCTTGGTTATTTTTCAGATCGTTAAACGAAAATGATTCATTTTAAATCTAATACTAAACATTTTAGGTAGAAATTTATTTCATCGTAGCAGCTGCTTATCTTAAATTTATTTTCATTTGGAAATAAAATTTTCGATGTAAACAAGATGACATCTGTGACATAATATTTATTCTATTGCGTTTTTAGTCATTTTTACCTTGAAAAATGTGTTTTTTTTTCCTCTTTTTTTTTTTTTGCTAAAAAACAGTGTTTTCAAAAAAATCAGAATTTGAGAAAAAGTATTTATTTTACCAAATTAATTTTTCTGGAAAATATGTTATGCATAAATGTATGATAATTTTTCTTGAAATAGGACGCTTTCTTACATGATGCGAAATAACTTTATTAAAAATATCCTAGAAAAAAATGTATTTAACTATTGTTAAAACATCATACATTAAAACAAATAATTTCCATCATTTTTACAAAAAAAATTCACAATCTCATTCAATCTCTTATCTAAATTCATGAATATATACATAACCATGTACTAAATTGCCATAAATGCAATAAAGCTAAATACTTATTAAAAATATATATATATAGCTAGACACTATAGTTCAGTAGAAGATAATCACATACTCGCAAGTTTGTATACTTATTGATAATGCTATCAACTAGCCTTTATTTTTGAAACATTGTATTTGTATTTAGATTACTAAATCTAGTAATAATTGGTATAATTTAAGCAGTTTCGAATGCATCTTTGGGTATATAACCTTTTATTATTGATAGACAGATAGAACTTACATACATTATATTTTTAAAAAATAGATTGGGGAAAGTTGGTTAGCCACAAAACTGGTTAAACCCCACTTTTTATAAAGTAGTCCTCAGTCTCTCTGCAATATTTATAATTCTCTGCAGTATTAATATCTTAGTTTTTTCTTAAATTTGAAATATCTATATTAATCCTTAATATACGAATCATTTTTGTCTCGCAGGTAGATATAATTTTTTTTTATTGTGAGAATATTTAGAAATCCCCGTGTACCACAAAGTATCACGCTGGGGCTTATAGAAGTAAGCATGAAGTACACATTACAAAGGAAAGAAGGAATTTAAGTCATGAAGGCTTACAATACAAACATCCATGCATTCTCCGGGATTCGAATCCAGGCCCTACGGAACGGCAGTCAGCGTCACTAGCCACTATACCGGATGGGCGTTCAGGAAGATATATTAAAAATTATAAACTATGAAAAAATAATAAACATTTTTTAAAAAACGGATGAAATATATATCATATGGACAAATTGAAAAAATTGATTGTTTATTAATGTCGTATTTTGAAGTTACAAGAGGGCTAATGGTGACGGATTTCATAAATTTGAACCGCGGTCAAGTGACGAGGACGACATTTGAATAGGTACCCCACCCTTCAACACTTCTTAACATAATATTGAGAATATTATAATATATATAATTAGAATAGGCTCATAAAACAATACTTCAGATCTATCTGATGTAAAGACTGCAGAATTTTGACCTTCGTATAATTTGCAATGCTCTTCCTATAATGCATCTGTCATATTTTTATAAAGTCATGATTAATAAAAGTTAAACTCTGATTAGCTTGCAAAAAAAACTTAGCTTATAGAAGTTTTTTTCTGAAGATATAGAAAAAAATGTTCATATATAAGATGGTATACAGAGAAATAATTTCATATATATATGCCGAGGTCTGGAGTTCAAAGCTTCATTTACTTTTAAATTTCATTAAGGTATATCCGACTACGTTCAGAGAGAACCATG
>BMAV01018032.1:135251-194150 GCA_019973955.1 Trichonephila inaurata madagascariensis | reverse complement strand
ACGACTTACCTATTGCAATTAGAAATAGCATAAAAAAAGTATTTAGAGGTCTCTAATCTTGAACTTTTGTCTAGATGCTTGCTTGATAAAACTCAAAATATTAGTGAATGCGGAAATAGTATTTGGTGTATAATTCCAAAAACTGTATTTGTGCAATTGGGTACTTCAAAAACTATAGTACATGAAGCTATATATTTATATAATCAAGGCTTCAGTACCGAATTAAAAGTTTTAGATGTATTAAACATTCAACCCCTAGATTTTACAAATGTCGAGCATTGCAAGAAGTAGATTATGCGTGTATTAGGAAAGCAGAATAGGCAGTTTTACAATGAACCAAAGAAGCTAGAATTAAAAACAAACAATTAAAATGTAGACAAGAAGATGATCTTGCAGATGACACTAGCAATCCAAGTTACAGTTCTGGTATGCATTAGTTAATAGTAAGTTTTTACTTTAAATCTCTATTTCTCAAAAGTGTAAATTTCAACACAAAAGGAATATTTTTGAAAAAACTACTTATTGTATAGCCTTGAAACTTTGCACATGTGTTAACACTATACAAATAAATATTTTAATGAGAGATTTGTCAAAAACATTATTCAAAAAATATTTATGGATTAAAATGTACAAGAATTTTTACTGTTTTAAAAATTTTGACGTGTTACTCCACATATAAATTTTTTAAAAAAAAACTAATCAAAATTTTAAAAAATGCTCCCATTAAAATAATAAAAACAATACANAGACGTATATATACGTCCAGAAAATTAATACTTTGACTGAACGAGACGTTTATATACGTCGGTGGCACATAAGAGGTTAAAGTCGTATTGTAGCTTTAGTGTCAAAGTATAGTATTATGGAATTCAATACATTGTAATTGTATGGAAGGGGGGCGCGATGAAAATGGTGATTGAATAGTGGGTCGCGTATATTGAAAGTTTGAGAAGCACTGGTGTAGAATGAAAACCAGATCTCTAGCTCACACACATACATGCAAGCATTTTTTCTTTTCTTTTCTTTTTTCTTAATACACTGCGGGCCACTAAAATTTCTACACCAGGAAGCAATGCAGATAAAAAAATATTTATTGGACAAATATATTATACTGGAAATAACAATTGATTATATTTTCGGGTACATAGATCCGAAGAAATCAGTACGTAGAACAACCACCTCTGGCAGTAATAACAACACTTATACGCCTGAGCATTGTGTCAAACAGAGATTAATGGGCATGTACAGGTACAAATTTCCATGCAATTTCAACACGATGCCATAACTCATCAACCGTAGCAACTGGCGTATCGTGACGATCCATTAGCTCTGCAACTATGGGCCAGACGTTTTCTATTGGAGAGAGATCTGATTCACTTGGTGGCCAGGGCAACAGCCGAACATTTTACGTACCTAGAAAAGCCCGCACAATACCGGCAACATGCGGTTGAGGATTATTCTGCTGAAAGGTAGGGTTTCGCAGAGCTCGAATAAAGGGTAAAGCCACGAATCGTAACACACCAGAAATATAACGTGCACTGTTCAAAGTGCCGTCAATAAGAACAAGAGGTAAGCATTACGTATATTCTATAGCATCCCATATCATCATTTCAGATAATGGTCCAGTATGGCGGTGACAAATACACGCTGCCAATGTGCGTTCACCCCGATGCCGCCAAACACGGATGTGACTATCCTGATGCTGTAAACAGAGCTTGGATTCATCTGAAAAAATGTCAACTCGCCATTCGTACACCCAAGTTGGTCGTTGATCACACCTTTGAAGACGCTTCTGTCTGTGATGCAGCGTGTAGGGTAGCGGCAGCCACGGTCTACGAGCTGAGAGTCCATGATTCTGCAAACGTCGGTGAATTGTTCGTGCACACTTGTTGTCTTGCAAATGACCCCAATTCTTGACTCTGAGCTTGTGAAGCGGCTGATCGACGCATTAAGGCCATGCGGGTAAGATGCATGTCTTCTCGGCTACTAGTGATGAGGGCAGTTGTGATCCAGCACGGCGATCCATATTACCGTCCTGAACCCATCGATTCCATATTACCGTCCTGAACCCATCAATTCCATATTCTACTAACAGTCATTGGATCTCGACCGACGCGGGAAGCAATACTGCGATACTATATATCGCAAATGCCGTATGCTACAATTCGACCTTTTTCGAAGTCAGAAACATACTGGTACACATTTCTGCTTCATACACAACACATCGCAACATCCGTTCACCAGGAAACAACGTTCAAATGCAATTTGTGTATGAGAAACCGACTGAACAATTTCCTCATTTTTATTGAGAGCACTTATAACTCAATGCAACACAAAGTATCACACGGGACTTACATAGAAGTAAGCGTGAAGCACACATCACAAAGAAGAGAAAAATTACAACACAAATATCCATTTCTTATCCGGGATTCGAACCTAGACCCTACGGCACCGCAGTCAGCGTCACTAACAACTATACCAAATGGGCAACACCGGTCCTCATTTAAACACATTTTAGCTGTCGCTACCGGCACCTGCTTTGTCTGAATGAGCTGAAAATTTAATCATTTGCATATCACAGCACCTTCTTCCTGCCTTTTAAATTTCAAATCTGCAGCATGTGACCTTCTTGGTGAAGCAATCTTAATGGCCAGTAGCGTACGTAGTTAAATAAGTAATGTTGGTAAAATTTAAACTACAGAGCAAATAGCAAATATGGATAATTTGGATTTATTGAAAGAAAAATTCAAAAGGGACTTTTTTGTGACTAAATTATTTTTCTTTATATGAGGGAAAGTCAAAAAGTTATAGGGACTTTTGCAATTTCTCTTTGCAAGATTTAGCAACTGCTCTACTATCCATTGCAAAAGTATTGGTATTCGGCAAAACTTTTATACAATGTGTCACACCTCTCCTCTCAGTCGTTATAGTGTAGCAGACTATTCAACATAACGGATCTATTGCCGATCTGCGCCAAGAAGGAAAAAAGGAGAGTGATTCGATTTTGTTTGCAGAAGTTTGACACCTATGCTTGAAACGAGCCATCTCTTTTCCCTCATTAAACCCTTCCCTCACTATACCCTCAATCACTTGCACACACACACGTTGTCTTCAGTGATTAACGTCTCTATGGACTACCGATCTTTCGTCGTCACATAAAAAAGTTCTTCTCTGTTTTAACCCTTTCAGGACGGGGCGATTTTCTGCGAGACGCTCGCTAGGGACGGGGTGAATGCGTAAGGACTACTCCCTTCAGGACGGGGCGTTTTTGTCGCTAAGACTAACTTAAGAAAAAAACCGCATAAATAATAAAATTTCAGTCCTAACGTCGTAATTTTTGGTACCCCCTTAGATTATAACACACGTTGTCTGTTACATTAAAAGTAGAATGTAATAATGTTTTTACTGTAACTTACATGAAATGATATAAAAAAATATGACTTACCTCTTGCGAAATAAATTTCGTAAGCACTATTCATTTTTTTCCAAAATTTTCATTGACAAAACACATTAATACACTTTCAAATTAATAAAAAAAATTACGACAAAGATTATTTACAAAAAGAAATAGCAAAATTAAAATGAAGATTGAGTGTGGAAAATCTCGAAGCATGGAGAAAAGTGAAGTCCTACATTGTATGATTTGCAAGCATAAAATGTCTGTTAAGTTTTTTTTTTATTTACACACGGTTTGTAACTATACACTTTGGCTTTTTTTCACACCCTTTTTGTTCATATTAAGGTTAGGAAAGTGCCTTCAAAACAATCAAATAATAACCTGGATTCAAGATTTTGAAATAAGAAAATTACTTGAAATATATAGGAAAACAACAAAATCTTAAGCAGAACTGACGCTAAAACACCGCACACTGCAGTAAAAAAAATAAGAAAAAGTATTCGATGAGTTATAAGAAGCGCGAATGTTTCATCTCAAGAGGAAAGTTTATGAGCCGAGCTGTGTTAGTTGATCTTTCAATTACCCCTCCCCCCCTACTCAGCTGATGTGGAGAATATCAAATCCAAGCAGAATATAAACTAACTGAAGGTCAGGCTACTGTAACTACGTCCGATTTCAATATAATGGACATAGGGTGCCATCTAGGGGTCATTAAAAAACTTTCCAGCTGAAAATGCACATTTGAACTGCCCGTCCCTGAGATGCGTCCGTGAAGAATGCATATTTGCACTTGCCCGTCACATAGGGGTTAAGCGTTCTATGCATTCTTAGATTTTTGCGCTTGCACATGACGAATAATTTCCACAGGTTTCACACCAACCGCAAACAAAAAGGGAATCACTGCCCTCCTTTCTCTTTAAGTGCAGATCGACAATGGAGTTGTCATGTTGAACATTCTGCTACACTCTTACTACGAGGGAAAACAAGTGACTGGTTTTTAGTAATGTTGCCCACTACCTGTACTAAGACACATTGCATATTAGCGCTTTTGCTAAACCTTGGAAAGAGAAATTTCAAAAGTCCTTTTACTTCTTGACTTTGCCTCATACTTTATTTCTATATTATTCAAATATTATTCTACATTATACAAAATCCTACGATTATTATTGAATCTGAAAGTTTGATAAGTGATAAGAATAATAATGAAGTGATAAGAATAATAAGATAATTTAAAGTGATATGAATAAGATCATGAGATATTATTTATTTGCCGAAGTGACCTTATCATGCCATGTACAGAATTACAAATCAATTTAAGTTTAAGGTATCTTAGATTTTTTCGTTTAAAATATATTGGAAAAAATGAGCTTTGAAGCTGTGACATAAATATATTCCTGATTTTGCTCTCTTACCTTAGATTAAGTGAATATTACATTCAAATACTGTCCTATTCATATTATTTATAGTAGCATTATATTATTTACATAAAAGGAAACAAATACATTTTATAGTTTTTTTGTTTTGTTTAACTTGTTTTGAAATTTCATAACAAGTGTACTTTGAATATAATTATTGTCTCCTAATAAATGTGCGATTATTCAGCTGCCATCAGCAGGTAAAATCATACTTGAAACATATATTTTTCAAAAATTAATTTAGATTTCAACTAATCTTTATTCTTCTTATTATAGTTTAAAGATAAAACAGTATAAATAACATAAAAATAGATTTGATGCAATTAATACATCTTGTTTGAGAAAGAAATGTACCATTAATTTCCATATGACAAAACACCCGTATTTTCTGTAAGCCAAAGTATTGATGATTTGGTTTAAGCAAATCTTACTACAAATTAAAGGAAATTGTCCTAACTTGTTGATAATAACTGTTGTAGGCTACAAAGTTTTGTATAATACAAGTTGAGGATAACTGTATTATATTTTTTAGAGTTTAGCAATTTATTCAAAGAATATATATTACATATTTACTTGTGAACTTTAATCAAATTTTGTGTATCAAAAGAATTGAAAACTTCTAAATCATAGCTATAAATTTAATATATGATTTAACCGTGCATGGATTTAATTATATCTTCTCTATTTTTGACAATAACAGAGTTATTAATGTTTGTCGAATTGTCTTGGGTCAAATTTTATAGCACTTTTTACCAGTTGTTAATATTGAAACCAAGTAATAATTCTCAGTTTTATAGGTTATTTAAGTGGAAAAGAGAAAAAAAATTTGTAGGAAATTAATAATATTAAACTAAAATTAATTAAAATCGAATTTCTTATGAAATGTAAAGATATATTTAATAATTTATATTCTGTTAAAATTGCTTTTATGAGAACATTATTGTCTTGAAAGTGCGTGTTTAAAGTATTACCTTAAAAACTTTTGCAAATAATTGTTAGAAATTTCATCAAAATGTAGAATTACAAAATTTGTCCACAATTCTAAATTTTGTTGTTTGATATCTTTACAAGTGGTATCATTATCTATGTGTACGTAATATTTTCGATCCAAATATAAATTAAAAATTATACATATCTACCTTATAAGGCTTTTAAGTAAATAGATATAACCTTATGTCTTGAGGCAGAAAGCCATTACATATCGAACCTTAATGTATTTTTTTACCTCTGGCATGCCCACTCTTCCGATTATAGAACAAAACCATTTGCCTCTTTATTGATTAATCGACGACTAGGTTTTCTGTGAAAACACATCTGCTTCTTTAAGGGTGTACTAGGTTGATTGCTGATATTTCCTTTGTGCCTTCAGTAAATAAATCTTGTTTACGATGAACTCTATATTACTGATTTTAAGAGCTAACAAAGAGAAAGGGAAATTTGTTTTATTCACGAGATATAATTCATTAAAAGGTGCTTAAAAATAATTTTATTTGAGAAGTGGAAAGTAAAATAACAGAATAAAAATATTATATAATAGCATTGTTGGAACAAAAAAAAGGCCGATAATTGCTGTTTATGATAAAAACATATAAGACGATTATATTTTAATATAATTTATCATATATCTATGGTTACATTAGTGGAGGTCCGTATTTAGTTTTTAACAATATACTACAATGAAGTAATTATTCAGAATCTGATTACTGGCTTATTTTGTTAGCTTTCGGTACTAAGATTTAAATGTCCTATACTATCTCGGGTAGCAAGTTTTTATGCATGATATACTAAAAAATTACATATAAATTCACAATATTTATTTTACTCTTACTAAATATGATTTATTAAGAAATTATCATTGTATTTCATTTTAACAAAAAAAAAAATTGTTTTAATTAATGGACTTATTTACTGCTATTAATTTTATTAATAAACTTAAGCCAATTTCTCATAAATCTGATATATTTTTTTCATATTTTTTGTAAACAAAAATATAACTAAGCACATAACACGATAAACGCGATGAAAGTTATTACATTTTCGAATTTAATAGAATACTATAATACATAATAAACTTACTTATAAGTTTTGAAGAATTTAAAATTATATATGCGGATTTTAATCTTATATGTGGACAATTTTAATGCTGATTTCGGAAATAAGTTATTTATTTTTCAAAAATACATAGTTATAATAACATTTTTTATTTATTATAATGCTATTAGATTGAAGACATTAATCATCACTAATAAATATTAATTTTACTTAATTCCTCATGTATTATTTTAATTCCCACGTCTTTAGAACATTTAGTCAATTATGTATAATTTGACTAATTTGAATAATCATAGGGTCATGTTAATTATAACTGTAAAGTAGTATGGAAGAGTCATTATTTGTTTTGTTTTTTTATATTTTTCTTAATCCGATAATCTTCTTTTTGTAATATTTCTTCATTCTTAATGCCTTAAAAATATTTGCATAATGTTCAATTGATAAAATAACTGGACATTTTATATTGTTAATCTATTTTCATTAAATTCTAGAAAAATTGACCCATTAATGAAAATTATATTAAGAATTAAGATAAATTATTCTTATTGAAAATAATTTAACATGTCTTTGCTATTGCATTACATTATATTTGACAATATTTGACAATATAACACACAGTTTACATAACTTCTGATTATTTAATTTATTGTGAAAAAAATCGTCTGTTTCGATTTAAATGATATGTTTGAGACTATATTATATTAGTTTTATATTAATTCCTACAGTTTAAGTTGCGAATAATTTGTACTTTTAAAGCTTCCGGGAAAAAGTTTAACTTGTAATAGTAAACTAAAAAGTTTTTCTTATTCGTTCTGTTTAAACAATATACTTTTTTGAAATTTTAAAATAACTTATTACGAAAATTACGGTTAGTCGGTACCCCCATATCGACAATGCTAAATTGAGCCATTTTAGGAACATGTTTCTCAGAAACTGTTAAACATAAAAGCTTTAAATTTTGTCTGTATATTAATTAGGTTTTTTTTTATTTAAATTAAAAAAATTAATATATATTGTTTTCTTTTTTCAAAAAAAATCATCGTGAAAGTATCGCTTAGAAATTTTTGAAATTTGTCATTTTTTTTTACGATAATTGCTTTTCAGCAAAATATTTCAGGAAAATCTCCAAAAAAGTCGCTCCATTATATATAGTTACATATTATTTATGTGCAGTAAAAATGGCAAGTACATTCATTCAGTAGATTCGTTGAAAAAGGTACGCGCAGTTAACAATCATTTTGAGAAAATTGCATTTTTAATGTAAAAAGGCACTTCATCACAAAAATAATAAATTACAACATGTATTTGCCCTATTTTAATAAACATTAGTATCTTCTTAATTTTTAAGCATAAAATAGGAAGCAAAAAAGTCTAAAATGTTCAGAAAATACATATATAGTATTTTTCAGTTTTTGTTCAACGAGATTTTTTTAAGCATTTTGCCTCAATTTTCACAAATTATGTAACAATCTCTGAAGAATTTTTAACTTGGATGTATTACAAATATTATATTTGACCTTATAACATCATAAATATAATGTAAACATGTATCAATATGTAAAAATAATTATTTGGGAATATGTGATTTTATGACGTTGCGAAAAGTTTCATCATTTTTTTGTATGTTCACATGCAAACACAATTTCTAAAAGTTTCAAAATTCAAAATTTTCTCAAAACTGTACCAAAGTTTTCCAAAAAAGTCAAAAATAAAACTGTTTTTATGTTTTTAAACATGAAATTTGTGTATTTTTATGCATGCAACGAGCTTCTCGCAACGACAAAAAACATTACACATCTGAGTTATAATTATTTACCATTTATTGTAATACCTTTGAATATTAAATCTTAAAACCTTGTCTGAACAATAAATAAACACTAATATTTTCAACGAATTTAAATATTTAAAATATATATTGTTTAATTTTCTCAAAAACATGTAACATAAAAATATCACTATGAATTTTAAAAAAGACATTTTTTGTCACAAAATATGGATTTCAGTCAAATATTTTGGGAAAATCGCAAAAAAAACATGAATATATATAGTTACATATCAGTAACACGAGGAAAAAAAATTTCATCTGTAAACATACATTATTTTCTGAGAAAAATAAGCATTCAGTTTTAAAAACATCATTTTTGAGAAAATTGAGTTTTTACTATAAAGTGTGACTTCATCAGAAAATAATGAATTGCAACAAGTATTTGTCCCATTTTTTTAAATATTAGCATCTTTGCAATTTATTTTGTATAAAATAGTAAACAAAAAAGTCTTAAATTGCCCAGAATAGCATTTTTCATTTTTTTAACGAGATAATTTCTAGTATTACATCAATTTTCTCAGTTATGTATCAATTTTTGAAGAATTAGTAGCTTTCATACGTTACTGGTATCAAATTTGAACATAAAGCATCATAAATATAATGTAAAAATGTTTCCATTTTGGCTTTGGTATGAATTTGAAATGGTAATTAAAACTACCTGATTATACGACATTGTGAAATTTTTGGCTGGGTTTTCTTAAAGTTATCATTAGGTTTTTTTTGTTGCAGACAGCTTCTAAGATTTGAACTTCAAAATTTACTCTAAACTGGACAAATGATTTCTAAAACAGCCAAAATAAAATTGTTTCTATGTTTTTAAACATGAAATTTATGTATTTTTATGTATGTAACAAGCTTCTCGCAAAGACAACAAACATCACATTTGATGTGTCACATCTCATACCTTTTTCTCAGAAACTATTAAACATAAATACTCAAATGTTTATAGTACATCAATTAGATATTCATATTTATACTAAAGTGAAATTTTTTTAAATATAATTATTAGTTTTTTCAAAGACAAACTGTTAGTTCTCCGAGCATTAATATTATGCATTTATTGAAAATTATTATTTTTTGTTACATCTGCTTTCTATTTGGATGTCTTAAGAATATTTTTAAAATTTCACATCAGTATACACAATTGCATTTTAGAAACATAGAGTACATGATTACAGGAAATTAACACATTTTTAAAAATATAAATTTTAGTAAACAGATATGTTTATAAAAGAATCTTACCTTATCAAAAAAAAAAGAAAGAATGTAGCCTATAATTTATTTTGCACGGTTATAAATGGTAAGATTCTTGATTCCCCTTCAATTTCCATTGATTTAATGGATGTAATGAAATGTATTTCACTATTATTTTGATGAAAAGCAGGAGTCTTACATATGCAATAATTTAACAACTATTACCTATCCAATATCAAAATTGGTTGTAATAAGTCCACACTCATTTCTGCCATATCCCTCATTTTTAAGCTATTGAAATAATTTTATAACTATCATTTTTTCAAGAGAAGCACGTTTTGAATCCTCACAATCAAGTTATTAAGTATTTAAAAGTATAAAAATTTCGAAAGGAGAAATAATACACAACAAAAAAATTCTAATTACACAACAAATAAATTTCACCCACTTACTAAATTTCAAATTAAAAGCAAATATTTCCATCATATTTACAAACTTGGCTCCAAAAGTACGGAAACTTACAGCTAAACTTCCAATTAAGTTTTATTTAATCTACAGTTAATTGTGTATGATTAAATGAAATTTTGTGGAGGCTTTGCAAGTTCTCAGATTTAAAAAAGTCAATATTTACATTTAATCTGTCAAAGTGGGCGTGGCCTATGGCAGCTGATTATTTTTTAAAATCCATTTTAAAATACTTCAATGTCATATAATGGCTTGTATGTTATATCATTGGAAAGGTAATGATTTGGAGATTTTGGAAATATCAAAAACTCAAAATCGATTTTCAAAAAGTTTTTACCCTACTGACTGGCCTTAAGTATATCTATATTTACACAAGTATACTTAAACAGAGATTGTTTTGAAAACGGTTCTGTGTTCCCGTATTTTGTTTGAAAAATAAATTGTCCATTTAAGAAAAAATCGTGAAATAATAACATAACAGCTGGCAATTTATTCAAAGATTAAATATAAGTTTATCCTTTACTTTAATTTTCATTATCATTGCGAATAAATATTAAAAAATGATACTTTTTGATGTTTTAAAATAAATTATACTTTCATGTTTTATAAGATTGCTTAAATATTTATTTAAAATTATGCATTACTTCACAGATATTTTTTTGAAAACTAACTTTATTTTAAAACCGTATTTAATACATCTTTTCTGAAAGGAAATTCTTTATTCTCGTAAAGATTGAAAACAAATGAAAAAAAAAGAGTTATTAAATCTCATTTAA
Organism: Trichonephila inaurata madagascariensis; assembly: GCA_019973955.1. Classification (NCBI taxonomy): domain Eukaryota; kingdom Metazoa; phylum Arthropoda; class Arachnida; order Araneae; family Nephilidae; genus Trichonephila; species Trichonephila inaurata. Next base: position 183,026 of record BMAV01018032.1, on the reverse strand, counting down.
TCTTTTTTCTCGAAAGATGCATTTTTAAATTAAGACAGCTCTTTCTTTAAAGTTAATAATTTTTTTCAATTCCTTTTACGATTACTTATTACAACAAATTATCTAATCCAAATATTTCTGCAATTTGCATTTAATTGCATACTGGTTGTTCAGCAAAATAATTAAATATTATGCAGAAAACAGTAATTGAATAATGTTGAACTTTTTAATATTATTTGGTTATTTTTATTTAAAAATACATACGGATTTTAGTTAATTGAATAATGAAGCACTTTTGTTCCTTTTGTTCTTATAAATGGGGAAAATGAAACAAACTTAATGAAAAATAAAATTCCAACATTACAGTTCTTAGTTTGCTTGGTGATCTTGAGGAATGATTGTGTTCCTAAATTCTCTGAATCAATGTTTGAATGGAATTCAAATAAGATAGAGAACAAAGAAAATCTATGTTATGAAAGTGGTGACTTCTAAATATCTGATATTAAGCATTATATAAATAAAATAAAAATTAAAGCTTTAAATGCCTTTTATGGAGATTTTTTTTCCAATGTTACGTAAAACTTGATATCTCAAAAATTTAGAAATGTACTTATTTCATATTTTGTGTACATGTTGTTTAAATTGCGATAGTGGCAAAAAAATTCTAACATCAATAAGGTTTTTTTTAATATTTTTATTTTTTATTTTTAAAAGTTCATTGTTACGAACACCATTCATTTTATAAAATTTTCCAAAAGTAATTGTGCAATGGGAGGTAACTTTTAGGTAATTGTAAATATGCAAGTATTTTAGATTATTTCATTATGTGTTAAATATGTTCGTTTAAAAATAATTGAAATGTATGACTTCGAATTCCAAGTAGGATGTTTTGAACTTCGGTATAATTTTCATCATTTTTTACCTAAAATACCTCATTTTAATGAATTTAAATTGTTATATAATTTTCTAATTGGTGTTTTTCATTAAGTCATAACATAAAATCCAGTATAACATAAAATACACAGCACCAACAAAGTGACATTGAATTATTAATCGCTTTGGCAGATATTCTAACTAGTAAGCAGGAATTGTCAAACTTATTCACTGCCCACCTTTGCACTTTTTTTAGTAAAAAAGAAAAAAAGAAAAAAAAAAACCCCAAACTGTTTATGATTTCAAAATAGTAATGATTGGTAAAGTATTGAAGTAACTCCATTTTATAAAAAAAATATATAAAGTAGAGTTACAATAAAATAATATTATATAATGGCAATTATACTTAACATATAATTTATGCCTGGTTAATTGGAACAAATAAAACAATTTAGTTTAGTTGAATTTATCTTTTTATTTTTGCTTTTCAAATGTATAATCAAATGCTTTGGCTTTATTGACCTTCCTCTCACCTTCTTTTACTGATTCTATCACCTTTTGCTTTTCAGAAATTGTTAAGTATTTATACTTTTTAAAAGAAGGTGCCCCCTCTTAGTGTGATAAGTGGACACGCGCGCGCGCGGATGTGGGGTGTAAAGAAGTCGTACAAGGTTTATCGAAATTAACAGGTAATAAACGTGAATCACCACAACTTAAGTAAAATAATATTTTTGATTTAAATTTTGGAATCTAAAATTAACACAAGGCATAATCACAGTTAACACTCAACTACGGGGTACACTTAATAATATCGATGTTGGGTAGGTTCTCGACTAAACAGTCAACCAAAATTTGACTTTTTTTTCTGTTTTTCTCTCATCACACTCCTCTATCCCTTCTCTTCTTTCACTCTCCACTCTTTTTTTCTTAACCTCTTGAACACAGGACACTTTCTCGCTCCTCCAAATCTCTTCTCTTTCATGGAATCCGAAGAAATTACATTTAATTAATTAAACTATTAATAAGATCTCAGAGCTAAATACTGGATATCTGGCTCAATTTTTGACAAGGAACTATAATGAAAGTTTCTTATTTTGGAAATATTTAGGTTGTTTCTTCATCATGTCATAATGCGATTAACACGACTAAAACACGATTTCAAAAGAAACGAGGTCGAGAAAGGTATCATTAACTAAATATCACTGTCCGCATGTATGGTTATAAGGCAGCAGTTTTTTTCTATAATTTTTTGTATTGTATTTGATAGAGAGAGAGAGTTTTTGACTAGAACTATTGTTCTTAAATATGAATGGGTGCTTGTAAAAAGTTTTTCCATATATTAGTGCTTTCATACTATAAAATACTGAGGTGGGCATTAAGTCGATCGCAACTGACCGGTGGACCTTGAAGACATTTTGAGGTGACCGCCTTCACTAAGATCTGATACGCATACTAAAAAAAATGTTTAGCACCGACGTTAGCTAAACTGGAGAATTGTCTTTTCAAAATCCATGCGACTATGTGTAGACGACACATGCACCATAATTGGAAGCACACAATGACGTTTAACACATTCTCTGCTACTATAGGGGAAAAAGCGATCACCGAGATGCCAGCCTGAAATGGGTTTTCCCCCACACGCCAACTAAAGGAAAAAAAAAAACGTTGATCAACTCTTTCCGCGATAACACGGGATTGGCTACTGAAACATCTCCCAGTAACTTGCGTTTCCGTGGGATTGGATTTTTATGTTTACGTTACGTCCCACTATGGCGCAGCTCACGGCAGCTCAGGTGTTAAGTACATATGTCGGATTCAGATTCATTGGCTTACGTTTGTTCGCTACTTGCTGCATTGAAACCGTCCACGGCCTAGAAACCGCTCATAGTTGTTCAAACATTCAACTTGAAAATGTTGTGCTACTTTTGTTTTTGTAATAAAAATAGTAATCCTTTATATTTTAAAAGAAGTGTATATTTGCCAAGAACAAGAAAGGAATAATATACAATTTTAATACAGGATGGGAAGAACAGTTTTTCTTTACAATGGTGAATACAAAATGTGTGTACTATGTATGTCAAGAAAGTTCATTTCTGCTATGTAGATGTACACCTGCAAGAAACACCACTGAAATGTATTGATATCCATGTGATTCTTTACATCTTAAACTTAATTTACTATTTGATGGACATCTTACCATATTTATTCGATTCTAAGCCGCATCCCGAATCCTCAATAAGTTTTTGTGAAAAATGAAAAATAGTGTTAAATAGGAAACCAAGGTATCCAATTTTTTTTAAAAAAACTAAAGTAATTTTAAACGAATCCAACGAATTTTCTGTCTTCGATTCTAAGCCGCACTCGATTTTTAGTATTAACATTGAAAAAAAAGTGCGGCTAACATTCGAATTAGTATGGTAACAAATAATAAATATTGTGGAACTCTTCTTTTAGCTCAGCATATCTGTGAACACCTTGAAAAAGCTAAAAGTAGACCGTACATTTGAAAAGTTTGCCCAGCCCTGATATAATGAATACATAAAACATTTAGCACACATCTCTTTCTTGTCATGTGATAGGGATCTGCCGTTAAAGGTGTTCTGTCATTAGTACAGACCACAATATTATTTAATTACTTTTATATTTTTTTTAAATCAGGAGACTTGCCCTGGCGAAACCAAAAAGTACCATAAATTGTTATGGGTCATGATCATATTTCAATTCGATAGTTCTAGACTGTTATATAATGCTGCTCTCTGTACGGTATTTAATTGTTTTCATTATTTCAAATTATGCTAAAATGTGACCACATTCAATCCAGATTGTAGAAAAATTAACTAATCGATTATGTAGAAAAGATTATTTTAATAATACAATGTCCAGAAAAGTGGAACTGATATCTTAAAAAAGTTCAGTCTTCGAAAATCTCTGAAGTGGGGGAGAGATATGTAATATAATCGATTCTTTTTTTTTATTTCCCCTTTTAAGGTATCCATCCGACTACTTGCGACAATTTTTTTTTTTTGAAAAAATGAATATATGGGGATTTTTTTTGTGATTTTTAGGTTTATTTAGTATATTTTAAGCAAAAAATCGCAAAATTGAAAACAGAAAAAAAAAATTATTATTATTAAAATGGGAAAAAACTGGTAAAAATGTACAAAAAATTACATAAATGGGGCCCGCTCTGTGCAAAACCTTTTCGAACAAATTCTCAATTTTTCAATTTTAATGTGTTACTTTGTTATTCATGTTTGAAATGACCTTCAGGATAATAGATATTTTAATTTTCACAAAAACTAGAGCTCTCTATCTTAGTGACTATATGAAATTGCTTAAAAAAGCAGTGATTATAGTCACATAAAGGACTGTAAATTTTGAAATAATACAGTTATTGATAAATCTGAAGAACAAAATACTTCTACTGTTATACAAAACATTTACAAAAAGTTTCATTAAATTATTTTTAGAACTTTTTGAGCAATCGCTGTCCACGTTTGAGATTTTTGAAAAAAAAACACAATTCGAGTAAAACGCATTTTAAAGTTTGACATCATGTGTAAAGTTATGACATCTTTAGTTAAAACACTTGTAGTTTTTGTTCTTGTGAATGGAAAACAAAAATCTTGGTGTTTTTATTAAGCTAATAAGATGGTCTATAAAATAAAATCATAAAACAAATTTGTCAATTTTTGAAAACAAATCATGATTTTAGGGTAGTCGGATACCTTAAATAAAGTTTTTTTTGAGTATAAGTACATTTAGTTGCTTGTTATTCTGTAAATAAAATCCACGCTGATTAAATAAGATGCTGAATATTTCTGGTTAATGCGACAAAAAGTTGCAGTAAGATGTGATTAATTTGTATAAAAAGAATTTAAAAGACAACAAATGATATCATTAACATTATTAAAAACATCTGAGATTTTTGTTTTTAAAAATATACTCAGTTTTTTAAAAATTATATCAATTGCATTTAGTTTCCCATATTGATTGCTTAAATTTAAAAAGACGAGTTAGAAAAAAAATAAAATAGGAATGGCATAAAAATATCGTGATATGAATCTATTTTTCAGATGTTGAAAAGTTTTCAAAAATGCTTACGCTTTACGTAAGGTTTAAGTCAGTATTTTATCAAAACATTTTTCATAAAGTGCGAATATAAAGCTCCTTAACATCTGAATTAAGATAATTTCTCAACTAATATTTTAAGAGTTTTAGTTGTTATATTGTATTTCTTGCGGTCTTTTTTTTTCCTTTTATCTCATCATTCAACACATTCAAACAGAAAATCGAAGGGGGAAAAAAATTAACGGATTTCAGAAAACAAAATTAAATTCAAAATAGCAGCAACTCACTTTCAAGAAAACGATAGATAGATGTGACAGTCTATTTCTTTTTATAACTAAAAGAGGAAATAAATTCTTTTATCCTGAAGAAGACGATCAATAACAATAACGTACTAAAGTGTCACTTGGGAAGTTTGTGAATTATTTATTTTCAAAATTGCGATTTTTTGTATTTTAATTTTTAAGATTGCATCAGAAATGTACTCCGTTTTTTATTTTCTTTTGGCCTTTTAGTCTTTTACGTAAAAAGCATCGCATTGAAATTTGTGTTTAAATGGTTTGACATTTCGATTAGAATTTGAAGCGTCCCTCATAGTATTTTAAGAAAAACTTTTTTTTATTTTTCAGTAAATAACTTCTAAAAGGAAATTAATGTTTTCTTGTGAGTAAAAAAAGTTTTGTACTATAATCCTTTAATGCGAATTTTTATTTTTTTCTTAGTGAAAAAATGCATACAAATGGAACAAATGTAAAAAATGCTCAAATTTTGTAGATTACATCTAAACAAGCTGTAAGGGAGAAAATAAATGTGCTATTATATTTTTACGAAAATTGAAATACGAATGGTATTTTTAATATATATGTATCAATCTTGTACATAATTTTTTAAAAGACATACACACACACAATCTGATTGATTACCTAAAAAACGTTTTTACATACATAAAGAAATTCAAAAGTCTGATTAAGTAATACACACGAATGCCATATATTTATCTCATTAATTATTTATTAATATGCCATTAATATTTTATATAATTTGTTTCATAAAATTAGTGTACTTTGAAGATTTAATAGTATTAAAACTAGATTATTTCAAATTCATAAAAATAGTTTTTTAAAAAATATGGAATGAGGACAGTACATACTTTAAAAAGTTATTGTATTTTTATAAAAAAATAATTTCGACAATTTGAGGAAAAACGCTTATGAAGAAATGAAACAATTCTTTTCCAAAACACAAGTACATTGTAAAAACTGAAACAAATATTTTTAGACTGTCATTTAAAGAAAGAAAAGATCGTTTAATTATACGAAACGAAAACTTTGCATTTATTAGAGAAAATAATTCTGCTACATACTAAAGCTTCTTTCACTTTTCTACATAATTCCGACCTTCATTTAAAAATGTGTCGTCAATGAACTTTAAAATATACCATGTTACATTTCCTTGTCACTAGTTTATTAAGGTATCCGACTAAGTTCGGAACCGTGATTTTGCAAAAGCGTATAAATGAATAATATTATTGATATTTAGTGTCACTTACAATTGAAAACGTATATAAAATTGTTTTAAAAATATTTTTACAATAAAAAATTATTTAAGTACAATATTTTGACAAAAATTAACATAAAATGACCAAATTTAAAACATTCTCCTTTTATGAAAAATGCTTCTATTGTAATAATATTTTGCCTGTATATTGCTCAGACCTCTGTAAAGAAGCTGAACTATAATTTTTGAAATATATAACTTAGAAATGTATTTATCCGTATTTTACAACAACAGAGGGGAGAAATTTTAAGAAAAAAATACCGATAATTATTTGAATTGGTGGAACTCTGAAAATAATGTGAATTTTTCACAAAAATCCTAATTCAAACTCTGTAGAGGTCTACTTTATATAAACAAAATATTATTATTATAGAAGCATTTTTTATAAAAGAAGAGCGTTTTGAAAAAAGGTTATTCTAAGTTAATTTTTTGCCAAAATATTGCATTTAAATAATTTTTTTTGTCATAATGTCCTTAAAACAATTTTAAATGTATTCTAATCTAAGTGACACTAAATATCGTGAAAATTATCCATTTATGCGTTTTTTTTAAATCACGGTTCCAAACGTAGTCGGATACCTTAAGCATTGTGTTCCATTCATTCAATTTGAAGACCGATAGTCCAAACTTTGCTGTTAGCCATGACCATTTTTTCCTTCAGTTGAAGAAAAAAGGTTTCTCTGAAAAAAAATGGTAAGAGTTTCTTGATGCTAAACATTTTGGAAATACTGAAAAATTGGAAATGCATTGGCCACCTTTCTTAAACCTTTAAAAGACCATTTCGAGCCACAGGGAGCAACTCAAAGTTAGGGCATTTTATGTTTTGCATTTCTTATTACATCACATTACAAATGTTTATAAAATATAGTTTGTACATATTAAAATTTGTAACAGGAATTATAGATTAGATATATTTTATGTTCAATATTTTTTAGACCTTATATATATTACTCACTCTGAAATTTAAGAAAACATTGATCAACACATAGTTCGTTATTGAAAGATATACAATCGTGCTTTGTGTTCTCTACTCATGCGTTTTATTAGAGCACAATGGCTACGTCTACATATACATATTTGTAAATCTGCCATATGTTCATTTATAGTAGTAAATTACAAGTCCCCTGGAACAATTTTCTTGATGCTCAGGAAGCTTGCATGTCGTTCCTTGCGTTTACGGTTAAGAAATTTAGAAATAAGTTGTCGTACTACCCGAAAGACTAGCAGCACCAATCATAGCTGGGAGTATACCTTATAGCATCGACTTTTAAGAAATAGGTAAGCTGGTGGTAAGAATACTTAGATGAGCCTTTAAAGGGTTATATTACCAGCGGAAGAAGAGTTTAATCTAAAATTTTTGAAGCTCGGGAACAAATGAAACAAGTGTACAGAATGCTTATGTAGAACAGTAAAAGAAGCATTCGTTACGCGTAACACACAGAATCAATTTTCAAATGTTTTATGGTTTTTATTTTACACAAATGAGCACTTTCTGGATGATCCTCGTATATGTCATTTTAAGCTTATAGATTTTATTTTAAAAAAAAAAAAAATAACAGTTTAGCATAAGTATGAGATTGAATTTTCTATTTATAAAGTATTATATATTATTCATCATTTTATAACATTTTAAAATGATTTCAAGTAATGTCAGTTACATCTTTCTAAAATATTAAACTGCATTTTCATCTTACTTTCTTCCTATAAGAAATGTTCCAAAATTTGATTAATCTAACTTCTTTTCTTGCAATTCACTTATAAACTTAAAATAGTTGAAAAAAAATGCCTGTAACAAAATGTAGAAACATTGCCATTAATTAATTAATACTTACGTTTAATATATAAAATATTCAAAAAGAGAATGTTAAATATAACTAAGCGAATAATTATATCAAAAGAATAACCTAAATATACATGTGTGTTAAATGTTCTTTAACATACGAGTTTTTTTTAACACTACAACAAGGAAAAATTGAGTGCACAATATCTAAGTTTTAATTGCTTCAGTTCTTGTGTCCAACCTTAATGGTTTTGCACTGAATCTTTAACTCTGGAGTCTTAAAAAGAGTACACTTTGTTATTTGCACCTTAAATTTAATACTTGTGGGCCATTAACTCTTTTTACTTTTCTCCTGAGATGCTCATAATATTTACAAATATTAATCGGGCTAAATGTATATTTGAAATAGTAGAGATTTAAGGAAACCCAGTTTTTATGGTGCATTATAACGGTGCACCTGTATAACGGTAAGAATTCATGTACATTTTTGCCATAATGTCTGTGAATCATATATATATATATATATATATATATATATATATATATGTGTGTGTGTGTAAGGATAATTAAATTGGATTTAAAATTAAATTCCCTATACAACATTTAAAATTCATTTTCCGTTACATCTTGAATTATTCAATTAATCACCCAAATATTTCTCAGAAACAGATGGCCCAACCCACAAAAGACTTCTGTCCCAGATAATTATATTTTATAGCCCTATGTGTTAGCATTAACTTTCAAGTACACCTCATAAAATAAGAGATGCTTCACACATCTGGGCATTTGTGGTAAAGCACTTAGATTTCACACGTTGGCGTCGTTTTCTCTCAGCGGCAGAACATGTAAATGGCTCGATAAATAAAAACCGTTTTTACGAAAGCTTGGTTTTAACTTGAAATATATCATATATATATATATATATATATATATAAATAAAGAGATAGATGATCAGTTTATGTAAAAGTAATAAATAGTAAATGATAAATTTTTTAATAGTCATGATATTTGGGCATAAAGTCTTATAAAGCTCATTTTTGGATAGAGGCAAATTACAAAAGGAAAAAAAAACTTGTTTTTTCGAACCATACTTACTAAATTTAAAAGGAGAAACTTAAAATGTAGCACCTAGATCGAGATAAAATATCTCAAGAAAGGTCACGATGCAATTTTTATTAAATATCCTGCAGTAGAAAATGTTTCACTGTAATATTTACTCTTTTCTTTATTTCGGCACTTAATGGAAAGGACAGAATCAACAACGTAACGGCATGAAATTGATTTAAAAAAAAAATTAAAACGGTTTAAATTTCGGGTTTCTTTTCTAACTTGTTTTTATTTGATGCTATGTACGTCAGTTTCTTTCAACACTCAAATTTTTAGAGTTCTGCGTTACCTAATCTTTTGATTTAAAAAAGAAAAATTTATTCAGTTTTAAAATAATATTCGTGTCTTCACATAATTTTTAGAAAAAAAAAATATTTGAACTTGTAAATAGAAAAAATTTAAATAATAAATATTTATAGAATTAATAGAATGTAATATTTGTAAATGATATTAGATATACAATTTAGGTCTTTAGGTTTACAAGTAATGACAAGGAATTTCTCAGAAAATATTAATTTTTCTGATTAGTAACGCAATCATATTTCTGTTTCTGAGAGTATAAATTAATATTCTGTGTTACTTTAGAAATATGGATTTCTTATAAATAATTAAGTCTATCAATTGACAAAAAGAATTTAATCAACTGAATGTTAGATTATAGGATATTGATCAGCATCTTGGAATGCAGTGTATCCAATTTAGACAATTTATACATAAAATATGTTCAGAAATACGAGAATTGAAATGATCTTAGAAATTTACTCAGAATGTTTTTATTAAAAAAGTTATATATAATAGCTATGTCATATCATGATATGATGGATTGCTTATTTATAGTGCAACTATACGATATAAATAAAAGAACAAATATATAAAGAAATATTCACTATGCACATTGATGCTTCAAAGTACATTTACTTTTAAAAACTCTTAATTTTCAAAAATAATTAAATGGAAAATAAAGTATATAAGCATATAAATTTTATAAATGCTTTGAATCAAACTCTTTGTTTTGCGTTTTATTTATTGATTACTTAAATTTTATATTCAGAAAAATTATTATGATCGCAATAAGTTTTTGAAATATATGTTGAGAGCATTACCTGAATCAATTTAATCTCTCGCTCTCTGAGTGTGTGTGTTTCTACTACAAAGATGATTATCCATCAGTCGCATTATGCATATACTTCATAAGTTTAATTGCTATTTCACCCCTTAACTGCTAATTAAATGTTACGCGATTTGGTCCCCAGTGTTACCGTTTTCTACATAGGCTCGCGTAAGTGGTGGGGGGGGGAAAAGTAAAGGCACATAAAAACAAATTTTTATCTGAAATAGATAAATCCTTCGCACGTAAACACTTTTAAGGTTATTTTATTGTATTTCAAAGTCTTCGGAATTGTTTTCTTGACGACAGCGCATAGAAAAGTATCTTATTTTGGAAGGACGGATATATACGTACAGGGGACTTAACGCACCAGTTGAAGTGAGATGGACATATACACCAGTCGCACTTAAGTGGTCAAATTTTGCAGTTTTGAATTATGCATTAAAATTTTTGTTTAAGATATTTTTTTACAAGAATTAAAATTTTTATTACTTTCTGCATTAATTTTACTTGTAATTCTTTAATATTCCTTAAAAAAGTATTATCTCAATTACAGTTCATGATATAATTTGTCTTTGTTTTAAGTGTAAAATTCCTTTTTGTGGCAGTGATTCAATATTTTTATATTTATCAATTTATTATTTGTGAAACTGAATTTTTTTTCATATTATAAAGTATCAACAAGAAGTGAAATGAAGGTTTTATATGCGTTCATGTGTAATGATCTTTCTTTTTTGTAATTTATTATATTAAGCAGGAAAGAGTAGAAAAAGGAAAAGAAAGCGATAATTATAAAAAAAAGCATTATTTGAATATGTATGCTTATACAAATAAATCTCTTTCCTTTCTTCTTATACAATAACACTTTTCACTTTTTAAATATTATGAACTATAAAATACCACATATTTCATAAAAACCTTATTTATATTAAAGTATGAATTCAGTATAATTCCACATTCTTTCAAAGCTCCATTAGCATTAAAACAGCAATTAATTATTTACTTTCACTCATTTCTGTTTCAATATGTCAAAAAAAGTATAATTTCAGATAAATAATAAGTATACTATAATACATTGTGTTATAACTTTCATGTGGGTTTTAATAAATACGTGTTTTCAGTAGACATCTCCCTCATCAACAACACACATGTGTTTTAAAAATATAATTAATTCTCATTTATATTGTCTAAAAATAGAAAAACAGCTGTTGAAGTCCCTCAACAGGAGAGTTTTTACTGATACAAAAAGCTACTTTAAAACATTATTTTTAAAACTATCAGTGTAAAATTAAATATTTTATTAATGAAAAAAGCCATAATTTTAGTTAAACTTGTGGTATGTATTAATAAAAATACTGCTGAAAAGTGCTTAAAGTGGGATTGAAATATTTTTCTTCTCATATATACTTATTAAATTAAACAAAAAGTTTTGTAAACGTATACAAAATAAATGCTGCCATATTAACAAATTGTAATCACGTTTTGTTAAAACGTTAAAAGGTTTGTTTTAAAAAAATATTAACGCTGAAGCCTTTTAGCAGTTTTTATAGTTTGCACTAAAATTTAGAGAGAAATGTAGCATAAATTCAATAATTTATTTTCATATGTTTTAAAAGGAGTCTGTAAGTTGAATTTTCAAGTTCTTATATTTAGAATTATATTTGCGTGTTAAATTTAAACATGTTTCTTTCAAACTCGTGTGGTTTAAACCTCGTTTTATTTGAAAAAGTAAAACAAGATGAATTGTATTCTCAAAGAATTCAATTGATGAATACAGATTTTTTTTTTCTCAAGAACGATAAAAAGGAGAAAGTATTGTATTAAAGCAATTTGACTTAATGATATTAATCAGAACTGTGAAGAAAAAATACTTAAATTCAGCTCTGTTAATACTTTTTATGAAGTGATGGAAATTCCAAAGAGCACAATCAACTAATTAAATTATCTTCGCAAGGGAAACTTTTAAAAGTAGAGTTCTACATTTTTCTTGCTAACGATGCAGTTATTGAGCTAGCAATTCGTTAGTTACAGAAATAGGTGATAGAACACATTTTTGACTTTTTTTCATTAGTTTCTAAAATTAGTTAAAACAGCTGTCATTTTTTCGATCGTTTTGGTTTAATTTTATTATAACAATAAATTTAATTGTTTCCTCTCAAACTTTATTTTTTGAGTAAAAAAAGAATGTAGTGTTCATTATTATTTTGTTCTTTTTTTGTTATACGATGTACATTATTATTATTCGTAATTAAGGAACTTTTAAATTGTTGGAGAACATGTTTTTCATTTAAACGAATCAGTACTGTGCCTTACATGAAACTACTTGAGTTGATTTGATATCTTATGCAATATGTAAAATAATTTTTTACTTTAATTTACATATGAAACAAAATACAGAAGATAAAAATACTTAGACTTACATTTATACAAGACTTGTTTTTAAATATTTACTTTACGTGGTTTAATTTAAGGAAATTTTATTTAATAAATATTGTTTCTCAGTTGATAATACAAATAAATATAGATATACTTAAATACATACTCAATATTATGTAATTTATTAAGTACTGATTTGAAAAAAATGGGTTTTTTTTGTATTGTATACGAATTTAGTTAGTCTAAAACTACTCCATTTTCAGGCTTTTTTAAATTAAGTCTGTTACAATTTGTCGTAATTTATACATAAGACATAACGGTTAGTTATGGAAAAATATAATGTAAAAAACAAAACCAAAACAAATAAACAAAAACAAAACAAATAAACAAAAACAAAACAAATAAACAAAAAACAAACAAAAAAAACAAAAAACAAAAAAATCAAATAAATTTAGTTTGATCCATTTTAAATTTCTTTCTAAAACTGTAATTTTACATTTTGAAAGAAGTACATGGAAATTATCGAACTATTCACATCGTTTTTATGAATATTTTTATGATGAAGAAAAAGAGAGAGAGAGAGTTATTATGTTAATTACTTTGATCTCCGTTTTGTTTGCAATAGATATTAAATATATTAAGAGTTATAAGCAATTATATATTTATTTCAAATTTAACTAATAAACTTACTATTCATAAATATGTAAGGAAGTTCTTTGTGTGATATAATAAATGGATACCTTAATATTCAGCAAAAACCTAACTTTTGAGAGATCAATATGAATTCTATAAATTCCCTAATTTATTATCAGTAGTGGTATAATTAAATGTGGTATGTTATAACAATATTTAAGAATCAAAAATGTATGAAAAACTTTCGATAAGGAATGGTTTATTTATCTTTTTCCAAATTACTCCATGAAAATCCAAAAGACTGTGTGTGTGTGTGTTTACGACTAAAAACATTTTACAAACATTAAAAAAATGAGAAATAGACAATTGGAGAGTAAACCAACAAGTTTTTTTTCCCCCAGTCCTATTATTGTCTTTCCTGTCCAAGGTAAAACAATAAGAATTTATTTCAGGTTAGATGAAATTAGGTGTCATACGGAATGACAGAGAAGTAGAGAAGGAAAATATCGATTCAAATGCATTTTATCAGATGGTCACAGTTACATTCTTTCCAAATTCTATCGCTAATATCTCTCATATCGCTTCTCTACAACACTAATAAAAATAAACCACATCAAATATCTCTTCCTGTATGATGGAAAAAAGATATGCAATTAGTGTTTGATGTATGCTAATGAAAAGTAAAGGAAGTTTTCTAATTAATGAGATAAGTTATAATAGAATAGTTATATAGAATGTGCAGAATTAATGACAGATGATTATGGATAAGATTTTTGAGTAAAAAGGCTTATTAATAATTTTATTTTGTTATCGATTACTGTACTTTGATTTTATGAATTAATTGATTGTCTGTATATGATCCTATTAAACAAAAATCAGCATAGAGCAAAATAAAATTATTTCACGACAGTATGATTATTACCATTTAAGTCAGCAGCACAAGCCATTGCCAACTTAACAGTCTAAAAAATTAATAAAGTGAAAAAGTCTACAAAAATTAATAAATGTTTAACTTAATTTTTTTAAAAAAGTAATTGAATAAATCCTAAGGAGTGGTATTCTTTATTATTCTTCGTCCATTTAATAAACAAAAAAATATTTCTGTTGTGGAAAATATATCAAAGTAAATTGAAATATAGAAACTTTTTCAATTCCTACTATTAGCTCACGCTGTCTATATATTTATTTACTTATATATTTGTATATTTATTTATTTATCTTAGTGGAATTTTCAATCGTTAATAAAATACATTTTAAAGCACTGAATTGAGCTGCCATTTTATATACAGGATCATTTTGGATATGACAATACAGTAATTTAATTATAATTAATAAAAATTAATTGATTAAAACTAACTATTTAAATAATTACAAATACAGCCACGTTGGCGACTTAGAGACCATTTTGGCGACTTCTGTCAAAACTTGAAAAAGGTTTTTTTCTCACGTGTTAAAGCATTCAGTTGGACTGAAATTAAAAGGACCATACGATACTTTAATGATAATTAAAAAAATTAATTACCTCTTAATGTTATGATTCCGTCATATGTATATACATATTTATATTAATTGTAACTATTAAATAAAAAGTAGCTAAAAGAAAATTTTTCTTTGTTGATCAAAGTAGGAATTAAGTTAATTTTTTTTATATTATTTAGAATTTTTAAACTGTATTTGGAGCTAATTACCCAAACGATTTACCGAGAAACAAAACATTGCATTAAATTTCCGTGAAAAATCCAGGGAAGTTGATTCCCTAACACAATATTTTATTTAATATTGGTTATAATTGTGTAATTCATCTCATTGTGTTTCTTTAGTCGCGGTTTTTGATGAATAACTTCCGAGTTTGTAAACATAATTAATATTCGTAAATTGATCTAAAATCTACATGAAATTGCAAGCAAAATGATACAAAAAATATTTGCTTTATTTATTTATTAGTTGAAAAAATGTAAGAAAAACAAAGAAAATTCTTCATTTTTGTTAGTAACGCTGTAATTTTCAATAGTATAATAGGTATGTTTAAGCACAGAACTTGAGGCATGGCAAAATATCTTTCAATTTATTCAATTCCTACTATTAATTAACTCTTTCCTCCTATATATATATATATATATATCTTATATTGAATTTTTCAATCGCTATTAAATACTTTATATTCTTCCATTCAAAGTAGGAATTGACTTAAAAAAAAATTTATATTACTTGTTTTATTATGTCAACACTCTTATAATGATTATTCACATTTCTGCAATAATTTAGTAGATTTGTATTGCCGACTTTAGTCACTCTATATCGTTGCTAGTAATGCTTGGGTTAATCAAGTCTTTGTGTATAATAACAATTGTGTATTAATATAAATTATTAACCACACTTTATATATTGTTAGTTGGCAAAATATTTTAAAATTCTTATCTCTATTATTATTATTTAAGGTGATGCACCTAATAAGAAAGTATTATTTTTTATACTTAAATAATTATGTCTTCTGGGTACTGATATTTACATATTCAGTGTTTTTTTTTTGTAGTTTCATAAATCAATTTAAAAGGTTACGTATACTTATGATTTATTTACTTATATGTTTTATTTAATTGTAATACATTCTTTTCAAAACTTGAAACTAATTGTTAAAATAACTTTGAATATTTTCATATACTGATTTTTTTTTTCGAATCAATATTGATATTATAATATGCATAACATTTGAGAAGGATTTTATCTCACTTGCATTCACTAATTAGAAATAAAATATATCTCGAAGTATTCTCGAAGGGGAAGTACCACTTGAGCTTTCAGATTATCATAATTTAGGTGCAGGCTAAAAATATCATCTGTAAAATATTAATGCTTATTTTTTTTATTTTTATATAATAAATTATTAGAAATAAAATGAAATATGCTAAGTAAGTGTGTCACATAAAATGTTTGACCGAATAAAGTTTACACAAATTTACAACATTTATAATTAGTTTGAGTTACATAAAGGAGTACGTGTATGTATACACGTATGTGTAACCACTGCATATTGTGTAATGCTTCAAAAGGAGATAAGGGTTATCGCCCAAGCTTTCAGATTACTATAATTTAAGTTCGGGATAAAAGGTATCATCTGCAAAATATATAAATGATTTTTTTGTTTTTAATGGATTATTAAAAATAAAATAAAATATGATAAAAAATGTATTATATAAAATGTTTGACAGAATAAATGTTACAAATTTTACAACATTTACAGTAAATTTGAGTTACATTAAGGGATACTTGTATGTATACATGTACGTGTAACCGCTGCATACGCTTACTTACTTTAATTAAATTCTGTCCTACCTTATTTCGTGAATTAATTCATTATACTGTGTTAAGTGAAACAGAAATGTAAACTGAAGCATTATTTTTTTTTATTATTCGATAAATAGAACTCCTCTCAACTCTTAATTATCTAGCAATGTACTGTGATTTATTATTCAAATAACATTGACCATAACATATTACTTTTTTTTCTTTCCAGACGGTTCATCGCACCCTCTGAGACTAGAGCCACCTGGAGATTTTTATGCCTTCTTTACAGGAGATAGCTTTTTTATTACCTGCATACCTGACCCAGAAATCGGAGCTAATCGACTCGCTTGGCAAACTCCAAATAAAAAGGATATCACGCACACCAGAGGAAGGTAATGTCTTTTTATTATATGTGTCGTTTATTACATCCATTTCCTATTTTTATTTGATCACTGTATGTGAGTACGAAACTTCTCTGGCAGAAATAGTTAATTTCATTTCGGTTGATATCAACTACATTGGATTGCACTTCCATCATCTTGTTTGCTCTCATTACCCACTCAAGGGTTCATGATTAGAAACTTCAAGAAGAGAAATATTAATTAATAGCATTTATACGATGAAATGCTTCAAAACAGAAAAATGTATACGGATACATTTCTTTCAATTTTGTTATAACAATCGCTATTCAAAAGTAAGTCAATTTGAAAAATTCTAAAATACCAAAGTGCAATAACCAGTTTAACTGTAAAATTTCAATTAGAAAGTTACATTATTTTTAAAAAAAATATTTGTTTCTATAAGTTTTTTTATAATTTAGCTTATTCTAATGAATATTAATTGGAAGTGGCAAATTCGTTAGGCTTTATATTAGGGGGACCGGAAAATAATGTCGTTTTTCAATGTTAAATTCAAATACATAAATTTTTTAACTTTTTAGTTTTAATCAGAAGCTAAAGCTATTCGTCTTTCTGAAGAATGTGAGACTGAAAGACTGAAATTACCCAAATTGGAATTAAAAAACCACCTTATGCCCTTCCGAACGTTTAATGCGTTTAAATAAACGTCGCAAAAGAGTAAGGTATCAACTATTGCGTGTACTATACACTTGTGAAACTCAAAAATCGTGCAATGCAGGATATGCACGTGCTCTGGAGTATGGCTGGTCACACATTCCTCCATAAATTGAAAACAAAAAATTTATTTTAAATATTTTTGAATAAACAAATAAGTTTAACCATAAAATGTTTTTCGCACGACTTTGAAGTACACAATTATTTATCGATATTAATGACTTTGTTGAATATATTTAAAGTATAATAAAGAAAATGTATACTTACAAAAGATATATATATAACACATTTACTCGAATCTGAGCCGCACTGTTTTTCCAATGTGAACTACTGAAAATCTCGGGTGCGGCTTAGAATAGAAGGCCAAACATTTATCGAATGTTGAAAATTGAGTTTCCATCTTTCTAATAAGAAAACTGTTGCCAACCATTGCGGCCACTTGTATGAATGATTTTCCGCTGTTTATCTCTAGTATTCAAAATCTATCCTAAACATCTTTCTCTGCTAGTATTTAGGATTTTTTTTTGTTTACGCTTTCTTTTAACCATCTAAACATCATAGATAACAGCAATAATATCAGGATGAGTTCGCTATGACACAAGTATGAAAAAGAAGGCAATTTATTGTGCAGAAAAAAAAGGAAACAGAGCAGCAGCCCCTGAAAATTTGATATGAAACAAACAAATATACGTCGATGGCGTAAACTAAATGATATAATTTCTGCTTGTAAAAAAATGTCCATCAGCCTTAGATAATTCTTTTACGTACTTTTAAAATGATGTTGCATAACAAATGCAATGGATGGCACGGAAGACGACACCGTGAAGGAAAAATCCGAATTCAGCAGTGCCACGGGGAGTTACGAATCATTTTCGAAACATGATATTAATGGTTAGAGAAATTATAGGTTCATATATGTATTTGAAAGTTTTTAATAACAGTAGACAGTGGCGTAACGAACGCCCTCGCAACCCCCATATATATATATATATATATATATATATATATATATATATATATTGGATGTCATCTCTTGTTTGTAGAGAATAAGCATATATATATACATATATATATTACATGTTTCTTAAAATTATGTTAAATAATGCTGAAAAAACCAACAAAACAATAAAACATAAATAAGTTCAAATTTCAAACATATATTTCATTTCAAACTTATTTACAATGGAGATCATGGAGTTCGACACTAAATAAAAAAATATTCTTAAGACGACACACAGAAGCAAGCACGCACACACATACACACACACATATATATATACTACCTGCATGGCGCGGCATTGCTCGGGTTGTTTCTAAAATTTTCCCTTGACAAAATCAGCACTTCCGTCATTCTTTTTGGAAATTACTTTGACTTTTCTGTTTTTTTCCCCTCTGCTTATCCCGGCATTGCAGGGCTTTTACCGAGTGTATAACTTAATATTTTCACGTTAATTTCCTCTTTCCTTCATGACGCCAGCACTTTTGTGCCGGTGTGTACGCGTACGATGTGTGTGATTGATATAATCATAGCAGTAAAATTCCCTTTTTCGGAACTTTTTCACTTCTTTCCATGGTGTGACAGGTTTTTTTCCCCTTCACTTACCCCCTGCGTTGCACGAACATTTTTGAATGCATAACATATATATTGTAATGAAAATTCCCCTTCTTCTCTAGTTGTCAGCACTTTCTGTTGTGTGTGTATGATTTCTATATTATCGTCATTACAATTCCCCTTTCGAAATTTCTGCCACATCTTTCCATTGTCAGATACATTTCTTTTATCTTTCTACATCCCAGCTTAATTACATATAGCTATTGAAATGATTTTTTTTCTGATTGTTTATTAAACAATCAGAATATATATATATATATATATATATATATATATATGGAGAAATGCCTATATATATGTTTACATTCACTAAAAAAACATTAAAAACCAAAGAATATTGTCTGATAAAAATATTTTAGTATTTTATTATAATTTTATAGTTTTTCATTCTTCTGTATTTAGTAAATCATCTAATCATGTATCTGACGAAAAACAGTATATTATACAAAACTAACATATTCATTATTTTAACAATAATTATTTTTTAGAGCTTAAAATAATAAAAAAAGGTTTGGTATTTTCATTTACTCAATCAATCGTTACATAACAATTTCCTTCTTAGGTTTTGAAATAAAAAAAATCGATTAAAATTGTTCATTGAGCCATTAGTTGTGACTTACCGTTTGCATAAAAAAATGGCTGTAAAAGAAAAAATCTTGTTTATTGATAAAAACTTCTTAAATATTTAAAAAACATTTTAAATATATATATTATTCTTATTATAATAATTATAAGTTCTTTTTCTGTACATAATTATAATAGTATATAAAAAATTTTAATTAGGTCCCCGTTGAAATAATTTAAAATCAACAACAGTACACTAAATGACACAAACAGTAAAACATGTTGCTAAAAAATTAATTATTCAAACAATACTTTTTTTTCCAATATTTCTATTAGCAATTGTAATTCAATTACAAAGAACACAAACAAATGAGTACATACAATCATAAATAACTATAGTGATAATTGATATATATATGCCATATATGGGAAGTATAATAATATATAAAATATGCATATGATCTCCAAAAAACTACATGAGGAACAGCTTATTAGAAGGAACATTAAACTATCAGATATAAAATAACATCAACACTGAATTTTAAAGAAATTCAAAAGGAGATTTGATAAAATCTTTTCAAGGTGCATATTTTTTCAGCAAACACTTTATTGATCCCAAATTATAGATTTATACTATGCAGGACTGTCAGAAGCAAATTCATGATTAAAAATCAGGTCAACATTGAATTTAAAGGAATACAAAAGAAAATATGAGAATATTTTTTCAAAGTCCACCTCATCATAGCTATTGCTGAACATTTAAAACAAAGATGAGATCTTATGGGTCATATAGATCATAAGACCATAAACAGTGACATACAAAAAAAAAACATGATTCGAAATATTACCAATCTGTTAATAGCAATAAGTTTGAATTTAGTGCCATTTTCTTTCTGTTATACTTTATAAGCAATATTTTCTATAATGAAGAACATTGAATTTGCCGATGAAGGAAGAATAGCAAAAATCTTTATTTTTAACGAAAGAAAATATTATAGCAATGTATTTATATGTAAAAAAGGTATGCAATACATACGTATATATACAATTAGCTAAAAACTACATGCAGAACAGATTGTCAGAAGGAATTTTAAACAATGAAGCCACAAACAGTTTAAAAAAAAATTAGAAAATTTTACATACCATGAAATCCGGCGTTAGTTGGAACATGTATTGGCAAAACGTTCCAAGAATAAATAATTCAATTCATAATTAAATATTATCTCGTATACCTTGCTCTTTTGATCCAATACTTATTTATAGGTGCATTTCCTAACCTGGGTTGTTGAGACTTGTTAATAAATTATATTGTTTTGATTATATAACTGATCTTCATTCTAACTCTCGAACACTAACGGATGTGAGGAGACATCCATCACATACTTAGGAATTTTTAACCCAACTAAAAATTTTTAAATCCCAAAATCACGCCCAGTTTTACCCGTTAAGCCAGTTGAATTTTAAAGATGTTTAGTTTTAAAAATATTCAGTTAAAAATTTTTTTTAAACTTAACTCTAGGGTAAATAAGCATTAGTGACCCACGAGCTAGTATTAAAAAAAATATGAACAAAATTTGACCCATATCTAAAAAAGTGTCGCCATCCTTGTTCTATATAGAAGTATACTATTTTTTTTCTATACCTTGGAATAATACCTCGAATAAATGACTTGCGTATTAGCGTCACTGCAGTTAAATTGGCACCACGTGAATCGTGCTATTTCCGACCAAAATCTTATATCTTTTTTTTCATATAAAACACGTAAAAATATTTGTTGTCTTGATATCAAGGAGTGATTTGCAAGGTGCCAAATTGGCCGTGGTGACACTAATAGCTAAATAACTAAAATTCTAACCTTGTACCACTAACGTTCAGTTTTGCAAGAATTGCAAACCTGGGTCCTTACAACTGTTAAGTACCAAAATCTGTACAGATTTTTTGCAAAGTCGATTCCTTAAAAGTAAACATAAAGTAACCAAAATGGAAGCAAAAATTTTTCAGATACAGCTTAAAGGTTTAAAGAGAGAGTGGCCTCAGGCCTTCTTGATGCTAATATCAAAGCTATGACAAATCATGAATATCAAATGAAAAAGGATATCAGATGGTATGAAAATATCTTTAAAAGTAGCCAGTACAGAAATTAAGTTAGGCCTTGCAAGAAGGGTAGTTGTTCTACTACACAATTAACATGTAGTACTATAAACCACAATAATATATCAGAAATAATCATGCGGAAAAATAAAAGATACATAAATTTAATGAGCATTTAAATAAAAAAAACAGCCTTGCAGAAAACAGATTCCATTATTATCTAAAATCACAGCTATTTTTGAAAACAAAATATACTGATTGAATATGAAACTGTATCCCTAACACACACATACAAAACATTGAGCACACTTTGGTATCGCCCATAGTGGCAAAAACTTATATTTTCATTTCTGAAAGTCAAATGGCATTAATGAGTTAAACAAAGTTTCATCACTTTTGTTTGAAATTCCGGAAAAGGATAAAAAATCCTTAATTAAGAAAACACGATTCACTTCGGTCGACATCGCTAAATCAACTGTAAAAAAAAAAGCGCGTTACCAAACTAAAAAAAAAAAATTAGAAAAATCACTTTTTATAAGATAATTTTTTAGAAAAATCATTGCAATTCTGCCACAAAGAATTAAAAAACGACTAAATACAACCTTAAATGAATATATTATAATAAAATATGCAACAATCATCCACAATAAACAGTTTGAAATATTAATTTTTACAAACTTATACAGGAGTGACATATCAGCAGTTTCATCACTTCTGTTTGAAATTCCGGAAAAGGATAAAATATGCTCAATTAAGAAAACACGATTCACTTCGGTCGAAATCTCTTATTCAACTGTAAACAAAAGCTAAAAAATTTGAATTTAAAAAAAAAAATTAAAGCGAATTTCAAAAAAAAACTTTTTTTAGTGCATACTATTATGACCTTTTGTATTTATGTGCCAAGTTTTATACTTCTGGGTTGCTTAGTTTGGCCTAAATAGGTGAAACACACACACAAACACACGTATTTAAAAATTTTGCATAATATGTCAATAACCTAATTTTTCAAATGTGCACATCGAGATATTTTGTAAGAAAACTAAAAGTTTTACGAATCATAATAAATTTTAAGAGATAAATTTTTCCATGAGTTTCAGAATTCTATTTTATGAATTATATCTTAAGTTAACATACAAATCGACATTTAAATGTATTACAAATAATTTATATTATAAGTAAGCTTAAAATAATGCTAACGGAGTAAGATCGATTAAATATTTCACATATATTAAGGAAATGTTTGTTTTATTAACGGATGCAATATAAATGAACTTATAGAATTAAAGATATGTACTTATCATGAAACAAAAATAAATTTTTCACACTCATTTTTTTTTATTCAGCCAATTTGGTGATTTTCATTCGTTATAGTCAAAGGTGGAACGGAGTATAAGTCATTACTCGAAAAAGTTGTTTGGCTCGAAAATCTGTTTTTGACCCCAAGCCTTTCACTTACATTTGTATTCAAGTTACTATTTTTTTAGGGCTTAATTTTTAATTAAAAATTTCCAAACTTCACTCATTGAAAACAAACAGTCATTTCTTTTTACTGCGTAAATGAATTCTTGTAAAAAGCAATTTTATTTCAGCAATAATCTGTTATAACATTTTTCGTTAACAGTTTTTTGATTTATGTATTTTTGTGGTAGGGAGAGCTATTGGGGTCTTCCACCTAAGCGTATTTTATAGTTTTTCAATAACTGAATTAAATGAGTTTAATATACATTTCTGTTTTGCTTATATTTTATTTGAATATTCCGAACCATTTCTTGGTTTAGATTCAATTCTGTGGTTCCTTTTTCAGTTTAAAAATATCTGATTTAGGTTTAAGGCTGTGTCATGTATATTATTCTTTTTTTTCATTTTAAATATTTATATGTATACATTTGATACTTCCGTACTGTTTCTAGTTGTCTAGATTTAAAGTTGTCTCATTTCCTTTCCAGGTTAAGAATTTTTGATAACTTTAATATTGTTTTCAAAAAAATTTCACATTCTTTATTTTAAAAATGATGACTTATTAAATCTAAAACCCCCCAAGAACAATACACAATCAATTGCAAACATGAAAACAGAATAAACGTTACACTGCCTTAAACCAAAATAGAAATTACAAGATGAATACCATTGTGACAACACAAAAAATAAGTAAGAAATTTTTAAGCAGAAAAAGAAATGACAAAATTCGATTCCAAACAAAAATGTATATCAAACTAATCGTATTAAGTTATTGAAAAATAAAAAGTAGGCTTAGCTTGAAGAGCGATGCATCTTCCAACTGTAATACTGTTTTAAAATAAACTCTGTTACAAATACTTAAAATACATAGATGAAAAAAAATTGAACTCAAAAAGAAAATGATGTAGCAGATTATAATGCTATAATGCTTAAAAAAAACAACGTTACAACTAAAAGCTGGTAATTGGAATTTTCGAGCGCAAAGAATTATCAAGCAAATACATTGTGTTGCCATAAGAACAAACCTAAAATGCAGTTGTTAAAAAGAAAAAAAAAAGGAAAATCGCTTACAAATTTAATTTTTAAAAATCTAAAGCGAATTTCGAAAAACACTCTTCGTAATGCACATCATTAGGACCTAGAATAATTATGTTCCAAGTTTTATACTTCTGGGTTGCTTAGTTTGGGCGGTAGAGGTGAAACACACACGCTTATCTCCTCTTTTACTAGTATAAGTGTGTATATATATATATATATTTAAATATATATAATTCAATCACACACAACACACACAGGAATCAATAAAAAAAAATCGAAACTAAATGAATTCTATAACATAAAAATCCCATTTCAGAATATCAATGGCGAATATAGAAGACAAAATTCTAACGTTTTCAAACAAAATTAAAAAAATTTATAAAATATTCAAGTGCAACTTCGGTTATTACTTACAACTTCGGATATTACATATATATATATATATATATATATATGTATGTAATATCACATTATATTACTAGAAGCTCGTAAGCATACAAACAATTTTTATTTTCCTAAGCATAACCAAAACATTTTGAGAAATCTTATACAAGTAATGCGCATTTATTGAAATCGTGTGTTTAAATATTCTAAAAGGGATTCTAAAAACGGTATATTAAACTTGGATAATTTAATTTAATTAATTGCAATAATGTTTTTTATTAATTTTCATCATTACTTACATATATTTTTTATTTGCCCTATTTTACCAAAAAAAAACCCGTACTGAAAATACTGTGATTATTCCGAGAACACGTTTTTCAATTCTATTTCACAAAGTATAATAATCATTAAATTCACAATTAGAATAAATATTAACAACAGTTATCTTGGAAATATATTTATAATATTTTTTATAACAAATCGGAATGACAGGCAGTGCATCTTTTCTCACTGTAAATGCTGCAGCTATTTTGACACACAACCTATAGAACCGTTGCGATTTTTTTAAAGACAATATATACATTTCGATAATTTCGAAAGCAGTTTCAAGTTTAGAACTCGTAAGGCTAGCTATTCATACTAATCAACATCCATTATCTGCATCGTATAGAAAACGCTATATAATATGAGGAGAGGCATCGTTGTTGCTATGAAACTCATTGATTTCGAACGTGATGTTAGATCGGTCAACTTTCAACTTGAATTTTTCTTAGTGATCATGCTACAGCTTATATTTTACCAGTCAGTGCTTTTACCATTATCTTATGACATGGTGTTTCATTCAAAAGGGTCTTTGACCCTCCCCCCTCTCCTTACATCCACTGGGTCATCTAGAGTTGTGCCGTAGCTGATGTCGGTCTGGTACGTATGGTGATCAGCAATCAATCCAGGTGTAATCCGTGAGCAAATGATCATCGCATGTAATTGAGAAATGGTCACAAATGTTGGTTCCAATAAGGCTTGTTTTATAGGAATATACATCCATTACTCTTGGTTTGATGGTTTAAAAGGCTATCTCTTACCGCATTTTACGCATCATGCGAATGGCTTTAATAACTCGACAATATGCTGACATCGTTCTGATATTGGTTGCGATACTCTTCTGCATCGCTTTGAGGCACATTTTTATCTAGACAAAGCCAGGTCTCATATAACTTTTATGTATCTGAATAAATCTGTAATCTTCATGTTGTTGATCCTTTTCCATGTCCATCAAGTTTACTAGAATTTCGCTAATTGAACATACTGCCATCCTAAACTTAAAAGGCTGACAGATTCCAGGACCCCACAGTACCATAAATCCTGTAGTGAAAATTGATGACTGCGACGAAAAATGTATTTCAAGATGAGAAATCATACTTTTTACATCGATACCTACATTTATGCGTCATCTCCAAGAGGGATTTCGCCAATTACTGACATTAAGATTTAACGTGCATTATATAGAATGGTGGATTATAGAAATTTGGAGAAAAAATCTTTTACATTCAGACCCTACCGATACAGGGAAGCTGTTCCATTGTATAGAGATTAAAAGGAAAATATTATAAAAAAAATAGTTTTTCTATGTTTAATATTGCCACAAAAATGTGTTGAATTTTCGAAAAAAATTAAAAATACTTAATTTTGGTTTGATGGTTTTGAATTCAAAATAATTATTTTCTGGTAATATGAAAACCAAAAATGATGATTACTGATCACTGAGCACGAAAAAGTGAATGCTAAATTTTATAACCCAACTCTCCATTTCCCCACTGCCGAATAAGTCAACTCTTTTATTGGCCTTTGTTTATCGTGTACGGTAATTTCTCGACAAAAGTTTTTTTTAATACAAAACAAGACACTACATATAACAGATATGTACGTCCTCTGATCCCAATAAATGTTAAAAACACTAAAAGGTTTATTTCACTCGGGAAAAAATTGACTTTTTAACATATAAAAGCTCAACTACCTAAAGTTTATTATACTTGTGGCAGAACTTCGTGTAAAAATTAATTTTTATTTTATTTTTTCCATCATAAATATAACAAGGTACATCTTTCTTGCATAGATAAGGCTTCACAAATTTAAAAAAAAAAATTACCACCCCCCTAATTTCTAAATTTTGAATTTTCAGTGAAATATTTGTCCACATCTCATGTCGTTGGAATTCACCATTTTTTTTGTTTTTTTTTTCTATTTTCTAGGAAGTAGTTTTAGACTCTCTTTTATTCTTACCATTTTGGCCGTTACATGTACTTGTTTGAAGGAATGCCTTCTGCTTGCGAAATTCCTTCTCTCACCTATTGAATTGTCCTTCCGTTTAAGTGTTTATTAGTACTTTTTTTTCATTATAAGCTAAGCAACTGAGGCTCTGAGGCAAGATAGAATTACTTTTTTCTTCGTGACCTTTCTAG
This sequence comes from Trichonephila inaurata madagascariensis, assembly GCA_019973955.1. NCBI lineage: Eukaryota > Metazoa > Arthropoda > Arachnida > Araneae > Nephilidae > Trichonephila > Trichonephila inaurata. Next base: position 155,581 of record BMAV01018032.1, on the reverse strand, counting down.
GTAACTGCTCTTTTAAGAGTTTTTGGAAAAGGAATTTGAGTGTAGAAAAATATCCATAAATGAAGAAAATGGTAAATAAATCAATTATAAAAAAGGTTGGACTCTATGATACAAATGAAAACGTGCTAATTCAAGTACATTCAGCCTTTTTCTTGGTTGGACCACATTAGTAAAAGACGATATGTGTGTGCACCAAAGGACATTTTTTATGCATCTTGCGTGGCATTTAATTCTCGTATACTATATATCATTATCAATTTTATAAGAGTAAAGACAACTGAAATTCTGAGTATAATAAAAGGCACTAAATTTTAAAAACTAATAAATATCTGGTGTGTTAATATGGTTGCTTCTTTCTGTATTTCTCAAAATTTTCTTTTGGTATTGTGGCTTTTTTTTCCTTTCCTTCTTTTTTGAGAATAATTTCCCCAAAAAGTACATAGTTCGAAATAATTAATAATAAATAATTAAAAAGTGAGGAATTTTAAAAATTTGATAAAGATGATTTACTAAAATTGAATAAAAAACCCATTTTATTTGAAATTTCTCTTTAAGCTGGGTGTCAGACTGTAGCTCTTTATATTTCTAATGGAAGTTTGCTGGAGCCATATAATCCGTAAAAGAAGTCAGGGATATTAATAGATTGTTTGTATTAGTCGAAAATCCTTAAACCCATTTTCAAGTTCTGTCAAATCCTAAAGTAAGGATGTTTATTTTTTTCTGAGTTATGATTATAATTCAAACAGCAACTGTTCAAGCAAAAAAAAGTTGCAACTGTTTGACGTAATTTCAATTTCATTTGAATTGTGTTTTAAATCTGGTGCAAATAACCTTATTAAACCAATGACATTAGAGAGAAATCTATCAAAACCGCTGAATCTGTTAGTTAACTGGCATCATAAAGTTATGGAATACACTCACACGTTTTGCTTTAGACATCATACGTGATTTAGTCTCACAAAGTAAGGCAAAAAATATTTTAAACATTTGGTTTTGACAGATCCATCTTACATCTGTAAGGTATATAGTATCATCTCTCTATCCATAATCTAAGCATTTAAAATAAAAATAAAAAAAAAAGTGGAGATGAATTCAATGACCGATATCGACTTAAATTCATAGTCTTGGCAATGATTTGCCCAATATGGTACATTTTAAAAACTTTTACTCACAGATTTTCTTCATTTTCTTTCTTTGAACTAGAGCTTGCGATGGCAATAATATCGCCTTATATTAATTTTAAAAGCTTTTCTTATTTATCTATTACAGCTGGTTTGATATTATTTTTACTTAAGTCCCACTCTGAATCAACATGAGAGCAATTGGTGAAAGAACTTAAATTTTGAACCAATATCAAGTTACGATGACAACACATAAGATAGTAATTTCCTCTTTTTTTTGTCTACACTACGACACTGGGCATCACCGGATGTAACGTGCATTGGTCCATCTACACGGCGGGTTTTCATTCGCAATAGGGTTATAAAGTCCATGGCTCGGTAACAATGGTTTCTAATTCGTGACGATGTGTACTCGGTTGCTGCAACTACTATCATAGATGATCTTTAACTACATCATATATCTTTACAAAAGATAAAGAAATTAGCATTTTCTTATTTTTTTCACCACTTTATATACATTTCTTGATGTGGTATCTTTTACTGGTACAAAAAAACCATTCTTCAATTATATTCTTTTCATACTTATTACTTTTAATACAAAATGGCAAACTGAGCCATAGCAGTACTCTTATGAGTTAGAAAATGATTTTTAAAGTTACACTCTTAATGTTTCAAATCTTTTAGAATATAATTTCCAAGTTCATCAGGTTTCTTGGCAATAATAGGAATATACAAACTGATTTTAAAAATGTATTTCTGATCTGTTAAAATTTACATTTGCTACGCTTTCCATGCATTGCTAAATAAATTTATCATCTTAAAATGGTTTTGATTTTAAATCGATTAAATTTACAACAATATAAAAAAATGTCCTGCACAAAAGATTATGACAGAATATAAAGGTTTTAAAATTTTTTTATATCTAGTAAGATAAGTGTACCATTATATATCTTTCCAACACTCTTCTTGATACGTATGTGATTTGAAGCCATGTTTTTTTGTATACTGCTTTTTCGAATTACATACTTTGAGGATAGTTATTATAAACTGATATTTATAGAAGCACAATATAAGTAAAGTAATGCTCTCTATATAAAAGTGCTCTAGAATTTCATCTACTTTAACTAAGTGAATCGATATTTTTCCCTTATAATTTCGGGATTATATTAAGAGGTAGAATCCATGAAATATCCAAAACATTTTGTAATTGGTAAACAGAAAAGTAAATTTAAGAATGGATGTAAAATGTAATGTTCATTTTTACCGAAAAAACCCAAGGAAACTACATAAAGTAGTATTCAATAATGAATTAAAAATATATTATACCTGTTTTAAGCAAAATATAAAAACCGTAATTTCATTAATTATTTTATTTTCCTCAGTCAGTTTGGAAAATTACAACAATCGTCTGACTACTCGACTTATAACAGCGTACAAATTATGTAGAAATGACGAAATTATCCAGGAATCGAGCGATACAACACTGTTAACACTGTCCAGTTGATTACAACAAAATGAATTATAGTAGTCCGGCTCTTGCTCTTTATTTTTGGTTTTCAAGAAGTTAAAGGCTGGATTCACATAAAGCAGTAATTGTCTTAGCGTATGATTGGGAAAGTAATACATGATAATTTTAAGTATGAAGTACTCAGACACGATTGGATAAATATGACTTGACGAAAATGATTTAGTTTGGTACAATAACCTTTATATTAATATTACGAAGTTATATTCCCCTGAAATAGGAACTAACTTATCTTGATTCAACTGATAATATATGCATGAGTCTAGCAAAGTTGATTTCCCAGCATAATTTTATTCAATTTGTGTATGAATGACATTCTGATTCCTGACAGCATAATATTGTGTATGTACGCTGACAATAAAGCGATGCTGGCTTCTTACAAATTTTGTCCTTCCTAATTATAGCTCAAAAACTAAAACAACACTTAATGATTCTAGGAGAATGATAAGTAGATTTCCCTAAATATATCTGAAAGAGGTGGCTTTTTGAACGTCAGAGGAACGCAAAAGTGAAACCGATATTTAGCTTCAAACAACATATTATCTCTTACGTCAGATTATCAAATATCTCACAGTGTTGTATTTGAGAAATCCTTCATTTTCAAACAACATATCACATATGTTAAAAATAATTTAGAAAATACCATTCCTAAAGTATACAGCTTGTCTTAAAAATATCTACATTAAAAAAATCTAACAATTTGATAATCTACACCCTGGCTTTTAAACCCTTAATAAACCTCGCTGCTCTTGTTTGAAAGCTGCAACATATTATAATATTGACACTTTAAAAGGTCTCAAAGCACCGGTTGATTTAAAATTAGTGTGGTTGATTCAAATTTTTGAAAGCATATAACTATTTATGATGAATTTCTATCGTTTTACTACTGGGTTTATTTGAAAAATGAAACCTTTTAAATTACTAATCTAACCATTTTTATTAGTGGGAGTAAATTACTGTACAGAAATTAGATCATCAAGCCCGGAACAAAATTTGACAACTTTTGAAAGTTGGTTGTTCAAATTCTGTGAGTAATAAACCATTTAAAAATCACAAAAAGGATATTTTTCTATTGTATTACTATCTAAACTTCAAAAAGAAATAAAATTTGGCTCGTAATAAAAACCTCCAGGGAAAAAATGTGAACGAAAGGAAGGCCTTAATGAAAAAGAAATAAAAGAACTTGAAAAGAATTATCGCTGTAGGAAATCCTTTGCCTCAAAATCCTATGGCAAAGAAACTATAGATATATCAATATACAATTTGTAGTCAAATAAAGAAAATTGGCTATATAAAAGTAAATTTTCTAGTTTACCGTCAAATGTCTGTTAAGACCATAGAAAAACCAAGAAAACGTCCTTGGCCCCTGAATTTAATGTTACGCAAAGGTAGATACAAAACATGGATAACTTCTGATGAAGCACAGTTTCATCTGTCATTTACAACTGGCAAAATGAAGATTCAATATATTTCAAGCAAAAAACGTCCCAAAGATGCAGCTGTTTTGAAAAATGCAAGTTGGCCGTCATGTGTTATGGTATGGACGGAAATGTCCTCTCATGGCTTAATACTATCAGAATAAAGTTTTAAAATGCTTGATCAAAAAAAGTAAACGTCTTTCCCCAAGGAAACTTTGTTTTTTACTAAGAGTCTGCACTAAGTTATACTAGAAAATCAACTATATATAAAATGACAGAAAGATTAAAAAAGAAATTTTCTGCCTCCTGATAAATGACTAGTACTATCCTCTGTGTGAGTTCTCTGTGATTTTTTTTTATGGGAATACTTAAAAAAACAATTAAATAAACGTAAAGTAAGAGCATTTCAAGGGCTTCAAAAAGCAATTTAAGATGGAGTTGGAAAAATACCCCAAAAATAATCGGAAAAACTCTTTTAGCTTATCCGAAACGCTTACGAAAAGTGTACTGTTCTAGAGGAAACCACATTGAAAATTTCATGTAAGTAACTTCATTCAAAAAAGATAGTGAACCTCTGAAATTGGTCACACTATTTATGAATCAACCGGTACTTTACTCTAAAATCCTTAACCTCTTCAAGGTACGAATACGTGAATCTACGATTTTAACTTTGTATCTTATTAACGGATGAAAACAATTAATGGATTGTCTTTTTTGCATATTCATGATTTTTAGTTTTGCCCCCAGATGGTGATATTTGTATTTCTTTGAGAATTTCAACGCACAAAGTTGCAATGACCAACTCAATAAGAAGCTGAAGAAGAAAGCTATTCTCTAATATATAATTTAAAAATTGTGAGAACTTCATTATTTTTATTTGACATGGATGATTTCCAAAGGTTGGCAAATCCTACAGTTATCCCACTTTTAACCGTTGTAGTACTTAAAATAGAAGTAATTCATTAGGAGCAGATTTGTATACCCCCGGTTGAGTTCGTTTTCAGATGCAAGTGACATTCAAACTGAAATTTTGCATGTAATGTCATTTTTTATGACGAAAATAGAATTACTTTGTAGATTTAAGGTTATATACCTAATTTTTATAAAGAAAATATGTATCAGGATGTTTGTATTCTAGTCAACAATTTAAGAAAAGTTTTTAAATACATAAAATTTACATAGTAATTCGCTTTCATCTTGTCATATTTCGTGCTAATTCGAGATTGATTTGGTTTATTTATCCTTTAGAAAAAAATTAAATTAGTATTTTTTCAATCGTAATTTTATTTCTATACATTAATTTTAAGAAACCTATTATACTTATTGTTATATTCTGATGTAGAGAATTTAATTCTGAAAGAAATAAAAGAAAATATTAATCAAAGAGATTGTATTTCTAATGATTCAAGTGAGAAGAGTTCTGAAGATGTAGTTTTGCCTATTGATGTTGACGTATTTGTTTAAGATGAAGATAAAGAGGGTATAAATGATTCTACAGATATATAACAAGAAATATTGTAATGAACACCTGTGAAGTAAAATCTGAACCATACTTTTTTCTGCTTTTCTTAATGATAGAATCGAACCTTTATAGTAGACCATTTTGCTTTAAAATGTAGATAGGAAGATAGCAAATCTAGAATCCATCCTTTTTTTTTTCTTTACCTAAATGGTGATTTTTGTTTTGAAACGTTGCTAATAAAAAATAATTCCTCTCTCTCTTGTGAAACATTTAATTTAAAAACTTAATCATTATGCATATTTTTCTATTTTTAAATATTTATTAAAATAAATGTAACTAGAAAAAAATGTAGTTTTTTTATTGCTGCAGTTAAGACCTGAGGTACACATATGTGTATCTCTCGGCATAACAAAACTTCTTACAAAAATTTGATTTTTTCTTAGCATTTGTACTTCTGACTATACTATGAGAAAAATAAAACCTCTCATAAAAATATGTTTTCCACATTTAAACTATGTCATTTCAGAAGGGATTAAAGATCTCTGAGTCATAAATAAAACCCTCAGGATAGCGATCAAGCTGTAAATCTCGGATTCAAATGTAAGCCAAAACCTTATTAATTGAGATAGAAAACTGGATTTAACATATCAGTTAAAAAGATGAAAAAATATATTCCTGATGGATAAAAATATACATTTAGGCACATTGTATAACCATAATAAACTCTCTTGTGTCAAAAAATTTCTCCTTCGTCTTTGAGGCTTACAACTCAAGTATACATACACAAAGTATTTAACTCTTTCCCTTCTCACACTAGTTACAATACATATTTATTATTTGTTACTACTTTTCAGACTATAATTACACTTGATACTAACAGGCAAAATATAAAAAATAATAAATAAATAAAACCGTTCTTATATTTTTTGTTTTATGTATTTCAATTTGTAAATAAATGAAAGGATACAGTTGTGAAATTAATAGCTTGAAACGTGAATCGTCTTAAAACATTAAAAACAGCATCTATCTTCGACAGCAACTGATGGAAGAATAATTTGACCCGTGGCTGTGCGAAGGCAAATCTCTGTTCATTCAGAATCGCTGTGAATTGGAAAGATCGCTACAGACTCGGAATCGTCTGGTGTGAAAGGAGCCTTACATAGAAACGATTCAAGGAATTTGCAAATTTTCATATTCCCTTCCGAAATATTAAAAAACTTACGGTCGATTTCTATGGACCCATAAGAAAGCCAGATCCTCGCTATTTCTATATTAATTAAACAGAGTTCTGCTAAGACCAGCTGCTGCTTCTTGTTTGGCAGGCACCCAATCAACTGAATTTTTTTATTAATGCAACTTCATATTAGATTTTAACAAATTAAGTTTATTAAACTTTAAATATTTTCTTTCAATTTTACTTCACAAATTGTTTTTCGATGATTTTTATAGAATCTTCGTAAATTTCCATGTCTACAATTGATTTTTCTGGGAAAATGTTTTCCTTTAATTAATATACATATATATGTGTGTGTGTGTGTAAAAAAAATCAAGATATTGTTCACAGGAGTTCAAAGTTTGAAAGGGTTAAGTGTTAAGTAATGTATCCCTACAGAAGCATTAGACACTAATAATTATTTCGCTGTGTGCTGAATTTGTGCTTATGACCACACGATAGAAGTGATAACTTCAAATTTTGCAATGTTATTTCAGGAATTAGTTAGGTGAATAAAAAACAAGGGGATATTACTATTGCCCTATAAAATAATTTATTCATATGTTTGTACTCATAAAGTAATATTTTTGGGTGAAATATTTTGGGAATATATTTGGGTGTTAATAGGTTTGTGGTAGCTGAAATAGGTTATAAATCCTTTAGATTCAAAATTTTATTTAAATATCTATAAAAAAAACTCCGTCAAGCGTTGTTCCGTACTTCCTTGTGCTTCGTTTGGATCATTTGGCATAATTAAATTGAATTTTGATTTTAAAAAATCAACTAAAGACTTGTCTTTAGAAAAATCTACTTTAAAATTCCCACTTAAAATCATAGGTAAATTTGTTCAGAAGACCCCATCCGGCTTTGTGAATTTTGGTTGTAATTTAACAATATTGAATTATATTCATGAATTAATTTAAGCAAAGGGACATTAAGACAGATAGTTGATTGGGAAGAGAGGAATCTAAGTCAAAACCTTTAAAAAATGATTTAATCAGAAGATTTATATCGCATAATCTCTGGCTTATACTAGCTCTTTGTCATTGTATGGCAGTTTCGTACAAATATATCCGGTGCTGCTGCAAGAAAAGTCTTCTTAACTTTATTTCGTTTTCTTGTATTTAAATTATTTAATGTAACTTTTTCCTAATACCTGTATAGAGTTAATTTTAATATTTTTAATTTTTAATTGTTTTAATTTTCTTTTTAGATTCAAAGTATATTTAAGTAGTGTGATTAAAAGAACTATTTGTTCATTGCAATTTCGATTCGCTTACAAAAATAGATTTTTACTCTTAAGATCACTCTCTCTCTCTCTCTGCAATATTGCTAATGATAATTATAATATTTACTTAATTCTTAAAAAAAATTGTCCCTTTTCTACATTTTATGTTTAATTTTAGTATAGGGACCCTCTTTCTCTCTAAACCTATTTTTTAAAAATATTACGTTTCATTTTCATGCTTTCAACTAGGATTTGAAGTATCCTGCATTCATTTCTTGTACAAAGAGGTCGCGGGGGGCACTTAGATCGAAGCTATAAACTTTACTTTTAGGGCGTATTGGTGGGGGGAGGACAAACTACCCCGTTTCAGAGTAGCGGGGGAAGACGTCCCTCCTTTACTTTTTAGAGGGATGTATGTCCGATTGAAGGCGAAAAAAGCCGAATGAGCGTTACATTCCCGAGCGTGACGTTTAGTCAATTTCACTCTTTAGCAAAACGCGCCAATAGAAGTTATCACTTCAAAAAACTCTCTCGGTACAGCACAAAATGTAAATTATCAAGAAAAAAATCCTTAGATAGATGGGAAGTAAAAACCTATATATCAGGACTCTAGTGCAAATAATTATAGTAAAAATTCTGCAAAGCAAAAATATTTTGAATGCATGGCAATTTTATAGTTAGCAAAATTTTGCATCCGCCAAAAAATATTCTACAAAAAGAGGAAGTCATTTACTTGAAACTGATATTAGACAATCATGAAAATATAGCTTGGCCTGCGCAAACGCATCATCATGGTCCCACAGGTTCAGGTAGAAGAAATCTGAAACGAAACAGCTACAGTTTTAGAATAGAAATAGTAAATTGTGAAGCCACATAATAAATGAAACCAATCATAAAATATATTTACAGCTTTGTTATAAAGTCTGAATGTAAGAGCATGTGATAGTAAATAAAATAAGTTTAAAACAAAGCAAAATAGTTACCGTTACTTTAAGAAATAATCAAGCTTCATAACGGTTTTGAAATATTATTCGAGATAGGATTCAAAAGTTCCCGGACTGAGCTTACAGCGAAGAAAATTTTTACAGTGGAGTGACTACGATAATATTTGCGTGTTATTGCATTCTTCCCCTTTCATTAAAAAGTTGAACCAATTCACGTTGTTGGTGGTTCGCTACAACGTCGCAATATGTAGGCGGATGCATTTAGTGGTCGGTGAGTGAAAGAAATTGCGTTTGTTGAGCAGATAATGAATATTAAATTTATGTTCGTTTGGACAAAAGTGTTACGGATACTTACAAAATTTTGAAGCATGTGCAAAGCTGTGATGCATTATCGGAAGCGCAACCTTTTGAGTGGCATCGACGCTTCAGAGAAAGCAGGTAAAGTGTTGAAGACGACAAACGCTCTGGAACAGATTTTAAGCAATAGAAGATTTAGTTGGGATACCTTCAGCCACAGATGTCAATAAATACTAACTATCTTTACATGCTTAGGGTTTGTAAAAATATCGCGTTCCCCACCTGTTAAACGAAGACTAATCTGCAGGTAAAGTTAAAAAGCATCACAAGCTGAATTTAAGGAGACTGCTAAAAATGGGTTCCAAAAATGTTTTGTTGATCTTTACAAGCCGTGGTAAAAGTGTATTGTTACTCAAGGGTCATATGTAGATAGAAGGGGATGTGTTTCACACACAGCAGTTTAATTGGTAATATTTTTTTAAGTTATAGATTATCGCCCATCCGGTATAGTGGTTAGCGACGCTGACTGCTGCGCCGTTGAGCCTGGGTTTGAATCCCGGAAAGACATGGATGTTTGTAAATGTATAGTGCCTTCGCGGCATGGGAATAGTTTAAATAGCCGTCGAGCCGCAAGTCCTCTCGTGAGGTTGGAGGAATGGGAAGAGAGGTGGGAGGCCCTTGACCACCCCCAGGGTATTCTCCCTCAAAATTGTGGTGAAACCGAGCAAAATCGTTCTGTCACTTGTATGGTGCTCAAAGCCACGGCGAATGACAGGCGTCACTTAGCCCTTTGTCATGATGAATTTCGTGGGCCTTGATGTAACCTTGTCAGACAAGTGGCACTAGAAACAACAGCAAGTTATAGACTCAGTCCGAGATCATTTGAATCCTACTACGAATGCTTGAGACTATGTGTTGTAACCTGAATTTTTTGAAGTTAACTTCTTATGGCACGGTAGGGAAAATTTTTCGTTACGCGTTACCAGTTACGGTTGCGCGATGAACGTAAGGTAGAAATGAATAAAGTTTGAATTTTTCCTACGTTTTTAAAAACGCCATCTAATTCATACAATTTATCTCACAAGGAGAGGGCACGACTAAGAAAATTCCTTTCGGGTCGAGACTTGGTGTAATAGTAGTACTCCTTTAGGTTGTTCAATCCTTAATGTAATTCCGTCGAATGGCCAGTCAATTAGGAGAAAAAAGCCTTCGAAATTCATGCTTAGCTTTTATACAATTACATTTCAATTTTCTCCACCGGCCCAGTGGCTCAATTGATAAATCGTCTGCCTTCGGTGCGGGTGGATCCGAGTTCGAATCACCCGAAAAATCTTTTTCTTTCAATTCCTTTAGTTATTTTTTAAAATTAAATAAATTTATTGATGAAATGTTTATTAAATATTAAATGATATTCTACGCAATTATTTTGCATTTTATAAAGTAAAAAAATTACTGTAATTATATAAATATATATATAATGTTTAATAAATATATTTTTATATAAATAAATAATATTTATAATAAAATATATAAAAAGAATTAAATGATATTTTACATAAAAATTATTTACAAATAGTTGATGAAATAATAAATTAAATATTATACATATAATATAAAATAATTTATAAAATAAATTATTATTATTATTAAATTAATTATTTTATAATTGTATGAAAAATATTTAAAAAGTCCTTTTTAAATAAATTTATTTAAACAATTTTAATAAATGTATTTAAATAATTTTAATAATTTCAATTAATAATAATGAATTATTTTGACTAATAATAATGAATTATTTTAATTAATATTAATGAATTATTTTAATTAGTATTAATGAATATTTTAATTAGTATTAATTAAATATTTTAATTAATATTAATGAATTATTTCTAATTAATATTAATTAAATATTTTTAAGTAATATTAATTAAATAATTTAATTAATATTAATGAATTATTTTTAATTAATATTAATTAAATATTTTAATTTATATTAATTAATTATTTTAGTTTACATTAATTAATTATTTTAATTTATATTACTTAATTATTTTTAATCAATATTAATTTTTAATAAATTTAATGATTAATTATTGTTAATAAACGTATTTACGGAATTTTAATTAAGACTTATTAATTGTTTTTAATTAATATTAATATTAAGTAATTTTAATAAATAATTAATTTTAATAAATGTATTTAAATAATTTTAATTAATAATTACTTATGTTTAATTAATATTAATGTTAAATAATTTTAATGAATAATTAATTTTAATTAAAAATATTTTTCAATAATTTTATTTAATGATTAATTACTAGTAATTTTAAATAATAAATTTATTTAATTATTTTTTACTTTATAAAACACAAAACAATTACTTAAATACAATGCAATATTTAATAAACCTTTTATAAATAAATTTATTTAATTTTAAAAAATAACTAAAGGAATTGAAAGAAAAAGATTTTTCGGGTCATTCGAACTCGGATTCACCCGCTCCGAAGGCAAACGATTTACCAATTGAGCCACTAGGCCGGTAAAAAAAATTAAAACTTAATTGTGTATAAGCTAAGCATGAATTTCGAAGGCTTTTTTTCTCCGAATTAACTGGCCATTCGACGGAATTACACATTAAGGATTGAACACCCTAAAGGAGTACTACTATAACACCAAGTCTCGACCCGAAATGAATTTCCTTAGTCGTGCCTACTCCTTGTCAGACAAAAAACAATTACGGAATCGGAAATATCATTTTTTTTCGCCACAATATGGTATATGTATATATTTTTTAAAAGAATAATGATATTTTTCTATTTCTTAGGACTTTTTTTTTAAATTAGTAAAAATTAATACGCTTTTATAAAAATGGTTTCTAAATCGTTCCCTTTCAATTTCCTTTCGCGTTAATAAATTGATATTTTATTCTAGACAAGTTGAAGCTTTTCTCTTTTAGAACCAGTCATAAAAAAATGCCGAAATCTTTTTTTTTTTACGATTTTTCAAAAAATACTCAGAATGTTAATTAAATATTTAATAACTTCATTATTTATGAAAATAATCTAATGAGAGAAACTTTTTTCCGTTGGTAGAATAGTATTATCCGTAATTTGTTCAAAGACTAAAAAAATGGATTAAAAATTACGGATTTAAATTTTTTTTTGTGTTTTTGTTTATTAGCCATTTTAAGAGAATGTTTTACTATAGTATTATTCTTGCATTTTTTTTGTTTAAAAATTACCGTTGTTTGCAATCGATGTGTGAAACATTAAACCATTAACATAAAAATTATGCCTACAAAAAAATAAAAATCATCAAACTTTTGATGGAAACTTAAAATCGCAATACGGGCAATAATGGATACTGTCATGCATATATGGCTTGTGCTTCAACCGGTAAAGCAGCAATAGCTATTTCAGGAACGACTGCTCATACAGCTTTAAAAATTTCTTCATCAAGATTACTTCCGTTAAATTCTGAAACGTATTTTCGAAGATGGTCGTCATAAACAATTGATTTTCAAGAGTAATTTAAACAACTTTCATTGAACAAACTATCAATGAATATTTGATTAATTTCATAACGAACAGACAAGGCTTATCGACTTCTACTTTTAATTGCCAAAGACTTACAGCTCATGCTGTAGATTACAAGATTCAGTAATAAAAAATTCAAATATCTTAATTTTATCAGAAATTTGGCTGGGCAATGAAAGTGATACATCTATTTCTAATTTTAACTGCATAGTGAAGTATAAACGACCAAATATGAGAGAGAGCAGGAGTTACGATATATCAAAATTCTAACGATGTTGTTAACATTATAACTCCATCCATGGATTGTTCTGTCAGTCAATCCTATATTTATAGTACCATACAATATTCAGTGGGGGATTTGTGCTTGGCTGAATGCGTAATAGATAATGGACAGAAAATTATAATTGTAGCAATATAAATTACCTCGAACAAAAAGTTGGATGACATTATCGAGTTTCTTCATCGATTATTAATTACCATACGCATTAAAAGGTTCTGCTTTACTTAATAAAAATTATGACAAAATACCTATATATGATTTTAAGTGGAGATTTTAATGTCAATTTGGCTTTATAGACAAATCTCTACAATTGATTGAATTTTTAAAAGACGATTTCACCTTATCTCTACAAAACAACAGAATAATATCAACAACAAAATCAAATACTATGATTGATGCAGTCTTTTCGAGATACTTAAATGATATTGAGTGCAAAACCTACATTTCTTAATTAAGTTACCACAAGCCTTTCATAACAAAAGTATGTACTGAAACACCCATAAGCATAATGGAAATAGACTAATAACGATGATACTTTTCTCTAAATACGATAAATTTTTTTTAGTATTGAAAATGAAAATTTTGTTTATATTTATACCTTTTCCATCCTAATTATTTTTTTTAAATACAGTTTGAAATAATAATGTGAAAATAATAAATTTATATATAAGATTGCTTTAAAATAAAACTTAATCATTCAATTTAATACATATAAACCAAAGAAGTTAACTTCTACAGCGTGTTCCCACTGATACATGCATTTTTTTTATTAATGTTATATCTCTCGCAGCTAGAATGTTTTTATTAGAACTATAGTTCCAAAAGATTTCTTGAAGTTTGGTTTGTAATAATTGATTCAAATTTTTTTAAATCTGTATCACATAAAAATGTATGATTTTGGAAAGGTGTCCGAAGAAGTTTCATTGAAAGCTGTAACAGCTATTTCGAGCCTACGTGAAATATTACAATAGCTGTGCAATTTTCCCAAACACAAATCTCGTTGTCCTTTTACGCAATTTCGACTCTTCAAATAGAATAAATATAGACAAAACATGGATTGGTGTAAATCTTGGAAGGAGATACTTTTTGGGTGTTTTATTTCATTTAGGAAAAAGTGAAAATTATACTTTTTTGATTAAAATGTATTTAAATACATATTAATTCGACATGTTGATGTAGTAATTTTTTTTTAAATATAGGAATACATTTTTCAGTTTATAATTAAACACACATAGTATGCATCTTAAATATAAATATCATACTTTGGTGCACACCTATAAAGATTTCTGTTTCTTACATTTCTCTATTCCTATCTATTTTTTTAGGTATCCCTTCTAAATAGTCAAAAAAGTCTAGGTGATTTCTCTCTCTCTCTCTCTCTCGGTGAGCTTTTTAAAGCAGAATGATAGCAAGGTTCTAATGTTAAACTCTAATCATTCCTTTTCTTTTCTTTTTTTAAAATTTTTTTTAGCATTTCTTTAAAAAAAAATCACTTTCAGTCCGAAAATTAATCAAATTTTTCAAAATTAGTCATTCTTACCAAAGTAGTTTAAATTTTAGACCACAATAAATTCGTTATATTAATGTCTAGAATTTTATTTTTTTTAAAAAAATAAAAATGCAGTCTTTTTCCAGTCTTCCAAAATAAATTTTGAAATATGCAGCATGGTTATTCTTTATATTTTGTATATTTGGTTTGTATGCATAATGAATATATATATATTTTCTTATGAATTCGAATAAATATTATTTAACCACTCTAACATCCCAAAATCAGATTCTTCGATTTTGTAAGATAATATTTTTAATTGTTACTGAGCTCTTTAGCTGTAGATGTATTTAGTAATTCTTGTTTGAACATTTCGAAACATATTTGTGTACAAATTAAATTCAAAATAAGAGTACATACGGCAAAAACACTTTAACGTATTTGTCATCGGTGCATTTTAGGTCATTAAAAATATTTATTTGAAATGACGAAGACTTTGAATCTTTAATACGAATTACGAATTGTAGAGGCACTAGAAGAAGATAAATTTAGAAATATACTCATCAATTACTACATTTATTTATTTATTTTTTTAATTGAAAAATATATCTTAAAGAAAATTCTCAATTTATGCTTTATTTCAGAGTTCATGTCGAACCGTCAGCTCACAACATATTAGGCCTGGAACTGGTCGTAGAAGAAGTTCGGTACAGAGATCAAGGAGTTTTCATTTGCTCCGCTGTAGTTGACGGAAGAGAAATCAGGATAACATTCACTCTCAAAGTTTATCGTAAGTATGAAATATACTTTCATATACAGATTTTCTAAATGAATATATTGGGTGTAATAATATAAGGGAAAGTTCTGTCTTTATTTTTCCTAAAGGAAAAACAAAAGTTTTTCACTTCTTATTTAAAATTTAATCCAATATGTAATATCCTGTGTTAGTTATAACTTTTTGCCAGCACTTTACAGCTTATCTAACTCCCTGGAAAAGAAGTCATATGTTTTGGAGGCAAAGTATTTTCTATTGGAGACCCTCATAATTTATATATTCTTTTCCATCAATAAACTTTTGCAGCGGCTTGCATGGATGATAGCAGACGGGGCAATATCAGGATAATATGCTGACTGAGGTATAGTTTCCCAACCTAAATCTGCAATTTCTTGTAAGATTTTTCTTGCCATGTGTGATCTAGCATTCTCGTGATTAAGAATTATACCCTGTCTGTTTGCAAAAGAGGGACGTTTGTATGAAATTGTTTTATTTAAAACATCAAATTGCGAACAGTCACGATCAGCATCGGACGTTTCATTTTTTTCCAGCAACTCATAATGCACTATACACCTGCGGTTCCTTCCCCAACACTGCATGAGCGTCTTCTGATGCAGCTTCATAAGCATCTTTGCATGTAGCCTCTGTAAGCATATGCCATCTTTCTATCCACGTGTTTATACAAAATCCACTTTTCATCTCCAATCACCAAGTGGTCCAGAAACGGTTTTCTTATTGACGAGCATGATTTGAAGAACATATCGAAATTCAGTCCATTAAATTGTTTTTCCCTTAATTCGTGCGGTGCGCAAACGAGTTTGGACACAAAACCAAACATTTTAATGTGATCTAAAGCACTAGTCCGATGAAATCCGAGCTTGAAGGTCACTTCTGTGGAAGTTAACTAGGGATTTGTTCTGATCATACTGAGTAGCACTTATTCACTGACACTTGATGACCTTCCTGATATAAGTTAATCTTTGGAAGAAAAATCACTTGAGCGAAATTTCGCAAACCCTCTTGGGCATGTTTGAATTTTTTCTGCGTTTTCTCTTAACACGTCATACATTTTTTTTACCTCCGTCGCTTATTTCCCTTTTGGGAATTCATTCAATATATAATGTTTTAAGTGCATTTTTCCTTCTTTCATGTTGACAGTTTTACAAGTTTAGGAAAACCAAATAAAATATGAAAAAAAAATGTGTATAAATCATCAATCATATACTTATCTAACTACGCGCGTAAACATAAGAAAAATACATAAATTATAGTTTAGGCTATAATAAACAGGCAGTTGGAATTTTCCATTAGTTTGAG
This sequence comes from Trichonephila inaurata madagascariensis, assembly GCA_019973955.1. Taxonomy (NCBI): domain Eukaryota; kingdom Metazoa; phylum Arthropoda; class Arachnida; order Araneae; family Nephilidae; genus Trichonephila; species Trichonephila inaurata. The sequence goes on along the minus strand of BMAV01018032.1, from coordinate 138,976 downwards.
TAAATATTTATAATCATTATGAAATGAAATTTTCTAGTTATAGGGGAAACCGAGGCAAGATGACGATGTTAACAGTTTTTGTTGTTTATTAATTTTTTTTTAAGGATAAAAAAATTATTTTTACATGAAGTGTTAGAGTAGTCCTTTGTAGTATTAAATACATTACCATTTAATTTCTCAAATAAAAAAAAAGCAAATGATAGTTTTATTTTTTCAGAACCTTAACAAATTGTCATCTTGCCCCAGTACTGGGGGCAAGATGACTTTGTCCTTGGGGCAAGATGACGACACTGAGAAAGGTTGAACAGATTTTATCTTTTGGATATGTTACATGGTTTAACAAATGATAACTGGGTTTTTACATCTTACAAAGTATCAAACTAAGTATAATACATTGTAACGTTATGTTGAAGTGTTTAGTTGTGCAGCTAACAATAGCCACAAATAAAAATGCCATTTTCATAAATGGAACTTTCCTCATGCCACCATTCTTGGCATTTACAGTACTGGATCCATTATTCTGTTGGAGGGTCACAATATTCCTCTTCACAAGCAGGACATCTTATAACACCATCCTTTGAAGTGTATGCAACTGGACTGTTTGGCCTGTTTAGGCCTACAGAAACTTAGTTTGAGTTTTTTTACTCCCTTTTTAGATTCATGGGCTTCTCTTCTCTGTTTTTTTAAAGTTTCCTATTCTTCCTTCTGCTTTTCCCTTTGTTCTAAATTTCTTTGATGGGTGTTCCTGTAACAATGCTTGAGCTCACTTTTTTTTGCTTTTTCTTTTTTTCCCCTCACATTGTGTTGCTTTAGGCAATGGTTTGAAATAAAAAAAACACTAACAGGCTTTTTTAGAGCATCGTAATCAGCATTTGCCATATGTGATGGTTCTTCTGGAGGATTTATATGTTGGTTTTCTACTACCAGAGTCTGAGAATTAGCACTATTATTCTCAATTTCATCACCAACAACATCATGGTCAGTAGCTTTTGAAGCGGCAAAGTCATGTTCGTTAAACACAAGAGGATTATGAGTCTCAATCCCATATTTTTAAACCCTTTAACGGCATTTCCAACTGTAGCTGGCTGCTCTGAAGTAAGTGGTGCTCAAACGCTCAACAATATTTTTGTCTATGATAGTTTGTCCTGGATAAGTTACCATACAGTTGTTAGCGGATGGCAAAAATGTCTTCCTCTGATCGCCCATTTCGAACGACACATTCCCCCATCCGATGCACCCCTTAGCCCCAGAAGAGATAGAAGCGCAAGATCGAACAGACAAAAACACAGACAAACAAATGTTACAGGATTTATTAGAATAGACAACATGGTTAGTTTGATAAATTCCGAAACACGGAGCACAAGATGACGGGCTCGTCATCTTGCCCCAGACTGCCTATTTAAAAATATTATTTTTCATTTCTATGAAGGAAGTCGATTAATTGATATTTATTCGTGGTAATATGTAGTATTTAAACTAAGTTACTCACAAATATGAAAGATAAATTATATATCTTTCCTGTATCTGTAGCAGAGCTTATTTACACTTGCATAAAAGTAATATTGAGGCAGTGGTAAACAATCAAAGCTTCACAACTAACACGAAAATGTAGATTTAGGCTTCTCTATACTATTTTTTAACGAAAGGCCAATAAGAGAGCCAGTAGTGTTTGGTTGATCTTGCTACCAAGCAGAAAAAGGAAAAATTATGACATTCATCATCTTGCCTCACCCGTCATCTTGCCCCGTTCTCCCCTACAATATATGAAAACTAAATTAATCCACAAAGCAATTTGATAGCAATTAGTATTTTATACTGTGCTCAGAATATTGTTTTGAAAAAAAAAGATTTATTTTTCAAAATAAATCAATGGAAATATCGAGAAAACAAAACATTCCAGAAAGTTTTAAAGTATTATTTCGGGATAAATGCATAACTGTAATCGATAAATTCTATATCGACTCAAAGATAGCGTAGAAGTAAGTATAAGGCGTTCTGTTGAACCCCATTCTATGTATACTCTCTGCTCTCTCTCTCTTAGGATATATCTTAAAATAATATTTAAAGTAGATCAATACGTGAAAGGTATCTTATGTAAAGAAATTTTGTTATTTCACATTTATACAACATAAAAAACATAAAAAGCATTTACTTAAAGAAAATGTTTAATTTGAAAAATCTATAAGAGTTTTGAGCAATATAAAACAAATATTTAACAATTATAGAGTAAGTCATTTTCCCTAAGCAGAAAGCAAAATTATCCAAATAAAAATGTAACTACATTTTATTTCAATTCCACAAGCACATCATTTGCTATTAGAATCAATTAATTTTATGATGATTATTCAATGGATATACTTCAAAGTTCTTGAATATTCTGTAATTTAAATGAACTAGTATTAGCCTTTGTAAGTGACGGTACAGTATTTTCCATTAGATTGGTAGTTAAAATATTTTCTTTGAAAAACAATGCTTTTCTAAAATGTTTTTGAAAGATTTTAGTGTGATCAAGATAAAAAAGTGAACAGTGTAAAACGAAAATGTTAAAAAAAATCAATTAATAAAAGCAATTCCACTTGTCCTTAAACATGTCATAAAACATGAATGAACTTTTTATTACTTTTGTTGAGGCTAATTTTTTTCCAAATCCTATCTTTAACGTTCCTGAACTCACGTATGCAATATATATATATATACAAGGTATCCTGGCTTAAAGTATCTAAACGTAATGGCTTATTATTACACAACTACCCCTCAGAATGTAACAAACTGTTGATCCATGGATTGGAAAACTCTCCGAGATTTTTTGGGTCTAGTCTGATCGGCTACATGTGCACCCTTTATTAGTCACAAACATTTTACACTGACTTCAGTATTAAAGATGTGGACGCCGCAGTAAAAGGTGCAGTACGTACTTTGGTTAACAAAATTTAAATCAGTTACGCGTGTACAGCGACGTGTTCAATCAGAATGGAATGTCGACCCTCCGACATTGAAATCTACTAACCAATGAGAAAAGGGAGACGGGAACTTTGGTATCTCAAACTGGCAAGTATCCTTAAGTTTTCGTGATAGAAGACATTGTTGATAGGGGGCATGATTCATTTTGTAGGAGTCCTGATAAGTTCATTAGGCAAAACAGTAACGACATTAAATTCTGTGCAAATACGTCGCTGTACACGCGTGACTGATTTAAATTCCGTTAACTAAAGTACGCACTGAACCTTTTACTGTGGCGTCCACATCTTTACTAATTAAGTCAATGTAAAAAGCTTATTGTCTACGATTTCCAAATAATGTGCGCACGTGTGGTCAATCGGACTAGACCTGAAAATCTCGGAGAGCTTACCACTCCATAGATCAACATTTTATTACATTCTGATCGGTAGTTTCGTAATAATAAGCCATTACTTTTGGATACTTTACACCCGGACACCCTGTATATAGGTTGCAAGAAATTACTTAAAAAAAGTTTGCCAAATTTTGTTTTAATGTCACCACCCAACGTAAAATGTGTGTCCTACGTTGGGAATCACGGTGGTTCAAGCTCTTGAGAGAACGAGAATCCCTTTTGTATGTGCATTTATATTTTTTTTACCATTTTGTAAAATTTATTTTGGCTCGTGGAACTTTTGGGTAAGCCTCGTGGAACCGCATGGTTCCGTGGAACACAGTTTGAAAACCCCTGCTGCATATTAATACTTTTCTTATGTTTTTATTGTACT
>BMAV01018032.1:64694-135241 GCA_019973955.1 Trichonephila inaurata madagascariensis | reverse complement strand
CTAAGGGATCACTACCAGATATTATGGAGTTGCAGTGTGTTTCACAACAAGAAATGTGGAAGATTATGTGTCAGAGGAGAATGAAGTAACTGCAAACCAGGAGTCTTCCGGAGTAATAAGAAAAACGTTGAAAGCATGAGATTTTATTATATTGCAAATTAAAAAGAATCACACTAATAAGGCATGTTTAAGCGTACTTATGCGAAAAATGTACATAATGTTAAAGCGTAATCCACACAGTGCTTCTCAAAATTTCAATGTTTGCGACCCAATATTCAATCTTGATTTTCATCGTGCCCCCCTCCATATAATAACAATGTATTTAATTCAATAAAACTGTGCTTTGACACTAAACTACGATACAACTTTAACCTCTTAAATGTGCCACCGGCGTATGTAAACGTTTCGCTTAGCCAAAGTATTAATTTTCCTTGACGTATATATACGTTTTTCCAAAGTATGATCTTTTCAATGCATTGCTATATCCATAAAACTATTCCGAAAACTTTAGAATACAATAAAAATACCTTGACAGTGTTTGCGGAGGATTTACTTATTTCAGAGGATATGCTTAATTTTATTCAATCCTTTTCTTCCCCACCCCCTTCCCGTAATACAGCACATACTTGAGCCTACTTGGAAAACTGTGGCACTGGGGAGCGAATCTCGTAACTTTTAATCGGCATTTAAGGGATTAATTATCAAGATGAGTTTTAATTTTTTTTGTATAACATTATATATGACAAACCTATGGATTACCAGTAAATACCCTACCTATCTTGGTTTCACTTTAGACTTGGAAGTGAACTGCGGTAAACGTATTGAGAAAATAGCCGATAAAGCAAGAAAGAGACTTAAGATATTAAAATATCTCTCTGGAAGAGACTGGGGTTCAGACGCCTCCACACTTAGAATAACTTATACAACATTGGTTCGCCCAGTCCTTGAATATGGGTACCAAATCTTTCAAGTACCATATCCTACTAACTTGAAAACACTGGAGAGAGTGCAACTCAGTGCTCCGAGGATTATCACGGGACTTAGATATAGCTGCCCTACTGACATAGTTCTGTACGAGGCAGACGTCCAACCTCTTACTATGAGATTCGAAGTTAACTCATATAGGTATTTTAACAAAATTAAAAGCTTTGTGGTTCCTCCAATAGAACCTCTTCTTTCATTTTAAATTGGACAAGTAACCAACGTTTAAAGCGAGACAGTCCACTTAATTACATGCGTAAACATGGTTTTATTGATTTCAATGTGGACACATCTACACCTATTAGCTGCATCACACCTATTGATTCTTTTAATCATGTTGAATTTCGGGAAGAATTATTAACCAGTACTCCCAAGCATAGCAGCCTTCCAGAATTACTAAGACAACTGGCACTTGAAGTAATAAATGGCATCCCCGATCAAGCCTTGATTATTTACACAGATGATAGTCGTTCGGATACGGGTAGAGCAAGGAGTGTGGTATTTTTTATAAAACTCCTGGGAATGATGTTAAAATCAGCATCAGAAATCCTAACCACTGTTCCATCTTTTGATCGGAACTCATTGCTATTAGTGGTGCTCTCGATCATGCTCTCAATTCTTATAAGGGCATCATCTGGATCCTGACAGACAGCAGAAGCTCTATCCAGTATTAGAAAAATTGGCCAAAAATTATGAACAGTACTGGTCTAGATATTTTATCCAAATTAGTTATGCTCGCGCGCGCGGTCAGAGGAAACAAGTATGTCTCCAGTGGATTCCATCACATGTGGGTGTGCCTGGAAACGAAGCTGCTGATGAGCTGGCTGATAGGGGTTGTGATCTCTCTAACCCCAGCTCCACTGTTTTAACCCATTCAGAAATTCTTTCCTTCCAAAGAAATGAAATGAATTTGACTTGACTCCGGCTCACCCCTGGTACGCAGCTAAGAGTCCTGGCCTTTCTATACAGTACAGGAGCTCCAGGGCTCATCAGACGGCCTTGGCACGCTTTAGAAGTGATCACCTGCGTAATATGAATTTTGTGCATGGGGTAAAGTCTTTCTTACCTGTCCCTGCTGTCTCCCTGCTTCTCCTGCTCATCTTCTGGACAGCTGGGGCATTTCCCTGCGACAGTTGTATGAACAGCAAGACTTGGTGTGTGACACTATTACGCGGAATGGTCAAATGGACTTGGAGTAGGCTGTATTGCGCCAAGGGAATTGGAAACAACAACAACTATGGGATTATCGGTTATTATTAAAATTGTTCTTAACTTAGTATTGTTAAATGAATTATAAAATACATTGTGAAGTACTGATACATATATTAATGTATTACATCAGTGTGAATGTGTATTTTATTTACTTTTTTTACTTTCTGTAAATTAATAATTTTTTAAATAATCTTTTGTTTTCGACTTTTCAATATGCTTGCGCCCCCCTCCTAATGTTATCACGGCACACTAGGGGGCGCGCCCCACAGTCTGAGAAACGCTGGCATAACCTAAATTTGAAGCATCATTAAAAACATTTTTTTAGACATTTCTAATGGAAACATATGTATGTATTTCAATTTTCTTTGTTTTTATTTTTGGTTTCTGCATATCAAATTTACATTCAAGGGGAACTTAATACGCGTTAATAGAATAGATGAATATGTAATACACACATCTTTACTGTATTTATACAATACTTTTTGAATAAATGTGTTTCATAAAATTCCTGAGTATTTTTTCGCACGAAATGCATTTCTGTATTTTACATTAATTTATACTGGAATAAATGATAATAAATATACCCGTAAAATCATTCAGGATCTAAAATGCATTCTACTTTTTACATAATTTTGTACGATTTAAATGGTTTTTTTTTTTATCTATTCTACTATTTTGTCCAGCAAATTCATGTTCCTTTAAAATTCTTTATGCAAATAGATAAAGACTGAAAAAAGACGCATTTTCCAGTTTACTTTATGTATTAAACTATCGATAGAGTATATGTCAGAATACATTGAAGATAGAGAAGACAGCTTAGATTATTACCATAGATTACAGGTTCTTTTCTATATGTTGCACTTTTTTTTCTCCAAAGAGAGTTTTGCCCATCTCAAAGCGAGACGTACTCTGTTTTTTCTTCTTCTTTAGACAAGATTTTTGTAAATATATATAATGAATTAAAAATTCTTCACATAATACCTGCATTATGTAGGTCTCCACCTAAACACACATTTAAGGTTATAATAATTAACTTACAAAAAGTAAATATATTATCGCAGTTATATTTGAATTCGTTTGGGAAGAGGGATTGATATACATATTAAAATTGTTGTCGTTCAAATACTTGATCTTGGTGTTAAATTGAAGTTAAAATAGGTAGCTTACCAATTAAGTTATCAACCTCTTCATCTGATCGAGAGAAAAAGTCATGTGGTGTATTAATAAGATTAGTTAATATTTGTGTGTTTCTCTCTCTCTCTTTATATATATATATATATATATATATATATATATAATCCACCAGAAGTATTACATTCAAAACAACTCATGTTTACATTATTTTCTTCCTTTGAAAGGAGAATTTGCTTCATTTGCATACTTTCCATATGTATTTGATGAAAAAGAATCAACCTTCTTCACCATACACAATTCTACTATGGCTGAAAAACCTTTCCCAACATGTGAAAGGGCTTGAGTAATTCTTAAGTTTAGATCATAGCTGGTAGTGTCGTGCTTTAAAGAAGTAATCGCAACAGTTTTTTCTCTGCTCACACCTACTACATACTAGTTTTAAGTAGTATGAAACTGGGCTCCAACTTGGCTCCAATTTGCAGTTTCAAAATTTGTTTTTCACAATAGTGATACTTTGCACTTAGAAGAATCTTATTAATTTGGTTGAGTTCCACCAATATATAATGTGATAATAATATATATATAATATATAATGTGATAATAATATATATATATAATATATAATGTGATAATAATATATATATAACATATAATGTGATAATAATATATATATAATTTATAATGTGATAATAATACATATATAATATATAATATGAAACATTCCACTTCTTTCCACATAATTTTATTATTTCAGGCACATTATTACAATCAACATTCTCATTAGACCGACTATTTTTATTCATTTGAGAAGCAAGCGATAAACGTTTCCTAAGAGGCATATTAACGATAATAATCACAAATAAAACCTAAATAATGGATTACGATTGAAATTGCATTAAAAAGGGCTACTTTGCTTTTCTACGAAATCAAAATGCAATGAAACTAAAAAGCACACACACACATACAGCGAGCAAAATTATCAAAACAAACTACTTTGTTGATAGTTACAATCAGAGAATAACGTTTTCCTTTTCTTCTGCGTAGTTTCTTTTATGTAAAAAATTGTAGTTATTCTCAAGTAAAAAAACGTAAACATGGAGTGGCATTAAACAGCTGTCAGAGTTATCAAAGATTTAAAATTCGTTTTACTACATTTAAATTATTCAAATCACACACACATTTCAAAATACTTCGCACAGTTATAACAAAACTATTAAAGTACATTTTAAATTATAAATTAAAATTTTTTTGTAATAGTAAAACTTCTGATTATTTATTTATAAAACTTGCCTTGCTACATTTTAATTATCAATGCACCATTATTAGTCAAATTCAGAAAAAAAATTACACCTCTTGAACTTTAAAAATTATTGAGATTTATGGAATATATATACTTTTTATATATTTACGTAACTCTCGGAATTCAACTGAAATTTTGCTTGCGTGACGCCTTTATCTTTTGAATAAATTTAGATTGTAATCGATTTATTTACATTCTGAAATGAGTTATTTATTATAAAACATCCTTCAATGCATAGAAAAATGTAACATTAAAGATACAGTGAAATTCAGCAGAAACTTTTGAAAAATCTTATTTCTGCTTTAAAATTATGAATCTAATTTATACTATTTTAGGTTGAAACTAATGCATTAATTGAATTTATTGAATTAATCTAAGTTTATATTTTGGGTATACAAATATATATTTAAAATCAATTTGTTTTTATAAGTATAACAATGTTTTAAAAGAAATATCCTACACTCTTTGTTTTAGACCTTTCATATCACTGATTCAAAAAGGAAAGGGAAAACAATTTTAAAAAAGTACTACTTAACTATAAATAACTATAAAATATTTTAAAATTTATTTTTCAAAAAACAAACTTTTTAAGCTCTGAGTACTATTTTAAAAAAAATTTTGTATCAATCCACTGAAGCCATTTTTATATATTAAAACATGCTTTTTTTCCCTTTGAAACAAATCCCAATTTATATTTAAGATGTAATATCTTATAGAGATTTCATTCGAAAAGCTATTACGTAGAAATAAGCTATATTTGAGTTTTATTATTTTCAAGAATGTCCGGATATTTAATTTACTGAAATGTATAGATTTGTTTAATATACAAAATTAATTTTTTTTGATAACGAAATATCCTTGCGTTATTCATAACAAAAGTATTTTCCTTCATTTTGTTGTATCTGCCTTTAGATATTTATTTTAGCTTTCTTCCTGTATCATTTTGGTTTTCTACAAATCTAATTATTCTACGTCCTCAGCTACATTGTGTTTCCTTCCTGCAATTTTGGTTTATGCAAACAAATTAAAAAATGAAGGGAACTGTATCTTACAGAAAAATTTTAATTTTTAGAAGCAATTGAGATTAGCGATAGAATGATTAAGTAAACTTGAACAGCATTTTACGGGTTTCGAATACAATTCCATGTTGTATTTAATACAAATTCTAATTTGTAATAAATGGTTCCAAGATTTAAATATAATGATAGATTACTCATCTTCTTTATTTTTGCATTTTGTGTTCAGTCTTTATCTGCTCGTTTTAGTTTGTTGGTTCTTTCTTGTTGTATATTCATCAAGCTGGAAGTTTTTAGTGTAATTTGTTCAAATATAAAAGTTTTCATTATTTGTTAACCTACTTCGAAAAATATTAAAATCATTGTCTCATAGAAAGAGTGGGATTCTCTTTGGTAAAGAAAGATGACATTATGATCTATATGAAAATAAATCTAACAATATGCCGTTTCTTTACATTGATAGATTCATCATCATTATTAGAAATATTAATATTCATCATCATAGTTAAAAATATTAATTAGAATTACTGTCTATTTTCATCTTTTTTGTCATTTTAAATAACACTAGTTTCTGAATTTTTTTATCTGTCATCAAATTATGCATGAGAACAGATGAATTATAATATATATATATATATATATATATATATATATTATAATTCATCTGATATATTTAGATGATATAATCATTTTTGGCAAACAAGCCAATTTTGTACCTAACATTAATTTTTATCCACAATATCTTAATTTAATACAGACAAATAATAACAACAATGAAGCAAATTTTCTTGACATACATGTCAAATTTTATGAAAATGTAATAGTTTCTAATATTTATGATAAAAGAGAAGAATGTAATTTCAATATTATAAAAGTTCCTCATTGGGAGAGTAATGTCCATGTTTCTATATTCAGAAATATTGTTATTAATTATATACAACGTAGTAAATTTCTCTTGTGTCAAAAAAATCAGACATTATAAATAACTATAAACATTTTACTAAATATTGCTTAAATCAGAAATACCCAATTAATTTTATTAATAGTTATATAAATAAAGCTATTCAAAATAGTTAGGATTAAAATTCTGAGATTGATAATAGTTTATTACTATAAACTTAAATATTTCATTGTTATAGTTATCTCCATAATCTAATATTAGACTAGAAATTACTATTATTTTATTCATATTTACTCTGGTGTTATTATAGTTATGCTATAATATGCAACTCTTATTAATTTTTATTTCCATTCTTTTTATACTTTTGTTTAGTGCTACATTTCAGCCATTTTTTTTATTTAAATCTGTATTAGGGTATAGAATCTGGCAATAAATTAAAGTTAGATATTCCTATCCATTATTTCCTATTGGTTTTTTCTCAGTGTTATTTACAAAAAAAGGGGGAAGGTTGGCTGGCCAAAAAACATGTTCAACTCCACTTTTATATAAATTATTTTATATAATAGCTGTCCTAAGTCAGTAATGTTCATATCACTGCAGCATCCATTTTATATTTATAATCTCGATTACTCATATGTCCTTCATTGTGTGATTTTCCTGCTGTCTATGTGTTTGTCGAATGTTATTGTTTGGATATTATCTCTTGTTTGCAGAGAACTGGCCTATATATATATAGAGAGAGAGTGACAAAGACCAGATTGAATTAAGTATGCATTTATTTAGGGGAATTATCTACAAGGGAGGGCTAAAATTTAGTAAAAAGTTATCGGGTGGTTGGATTCCACCAGGCGTCTCGTCGCTGTGCCTTCGTTCCTTCGGCTCGTCCCGTCTGCGTCGTCTCTCTCCGTCTTCCCGCGCAATCGTCCTATTCGTCTGTCGTCTCTTTATTCTCGAACCGGCTTGTCAGCTAGGTGGCGCTCTCTTGGCCTTACGTCATTAAGGGAATATAGGAAGGATATGAGAGATAACGTGCACATCCATTCCGACATCGGCCATCATGACCAAGCATGCGACCTCGCATGTAAAATACAATGTATTTCAAAATGTCATGAAATAAAATTGAAAAGCTAGAGGAAATAAACTTACAAATAAAACAATTATTAAAACAGTCAAATATGTATCAGAAAATCAAAACTAATAATAAAGCATATAAATAAAATAAAAAATAGGTATACAGATGGAAAGAAGACAAACAATACAAAGCATTTTTGAGTATGGTGATAATGTCAAAAAAAAGATGTAAACGTTTTCGTTTGTAATGTAACATTCATTTGTGTGTCTATGGTTTCAAGTATTCGGCACAAGTACTTGTTTCGGTTGGGCCATCAAAATTTCCTCATTTTTCGACGTTGTAGGTATTGTTAGGCTTTACCTGAGTAATTTTATATGAACCGATAAATTTATTGCAGAGTTTTTGTCCAGGTCCGTGTTGCGTTCTTTTAATAGCAACTAAGTCCTTAACACTATATAAACAAGGAGATTTTCGTCGAAGATTATAAGACTTTTTGTTTTCATTTTGCACTTTAATTATTTGCTCTTTTGCCGCTTGAAGTAGGAGTTCTCTGTTTTCATTAAATTCGAGTTGTAGCTGTTCGTCGATTAATTGTTGAATGCGCAAATCAGTTTTGTTATTGATTTGTGTTCCAAAGAGTAATTCAAAAGGAGTGGTGTTAATGCTTGGTTGGAATGTTGAGTTTAAGACTTCTTGTAGTGAAGGAACATGTTTGATCCATTTCGTGGGATCGTCTTCTGACATCTTAGATAAGACAGAAATAATTGTTCGATTAATGCGTTCTACTTGACCACACATTTGCATGTGGCAAACCTGTAGTAATATGATGAAGTGAAATATTTTGTTCGGAACAATAAGTGTGGAATTCGTCGGAAGTGAATGTAGTTCCACGATCAGTGATAAGAAAACGAGTATTTCCAAATGTAGTTTTTTGGATGTCTAATTTTTTTATTACCTCAGAAGTAGATGTAGTTTTAGTGGGGTATATATATATAACCAAACAAATTTGGTGAAAGAGTAAATGACAGCTAAAATGAATTTGTAGTTTTTATGCGATGTTGCTAAAGGACCAATATGATCAATATGGTATGTATTTAGAGGTATATCATATTTGACAAGATGATGGAGAAATCCTTCTTGTTTACCAGATTTTTTATTTTTCAATATACATGTTACACAATTAGAAATATATTTTTCAATTTTGGATTGAAATGGTGGTATAAAATAATTATTTTTTATATGTTCTAGAGTTATTTTAACTGAAAAATGTCCACAAAAATAACTTCTATTACATTACGATTAGTGTCAACGCGTATCACTCGTGCACGTATTCAGTGCAGAGAAATGTCCCTAATGTGTCTACTGCCGAATATTTTTAATGGAAAACTGCCATTGTCGGCGTCTCCAATTCTACAGTGAATGGAAAATACGGAGAACAGAATGGCGCTATACATTCCTTATAAAAAAATTCAAGTTTATTCAGCAAAGCTAAGGTGAAAGGATATGTAGAATGGCACAACGAAGAAGGTGCTTATTTGTATCCCCACGCATTGCCTTTCTTGTACTGTATACGATAGCGTGATTTGAAATGGTATTGATTTAGGGTTTAAGTGCGAAACGAGGGTACTTTGAATAATCAGAGTTGTGATTCAAATGGTATTTGTTATCTTTGTTGTCCTCTTTTGGTTGAGACTATATTTAAACATGAAAAAAAATTGTACATATTAGTAAAGGAAATCTAATGGAAAAATCCAAAATTGAAAACAGTTAAGCCTCAGCATTACACGTGTAATTAAATTTTATGCTGATTTAAAATATAATTATTTTGAGAGCATGGTATATAAAAATAAATGTTAGCAAATATTAAAAAAATAATTTAAAAAAATTAAACATAAATTCAGACAGCATACATACAATTTCTATATTGTAAAGTTAAAATTTGGAGCCAAGTAGCAAACACAGAAAAGATGTAGACAACATTGTGTTATTACGAATTTTGTGTGAATAGTGTAAATAATTTGTATTTGAGTGTTTAATGCATTTATATTACTCTATGTTATATTTATTTCATGTTAAAAATGTGCTACTCACAAGCAATGCCGCCCCTTACGTTATAATGGCGATTCAATGAGAACTTGGCGAAATATTGGCGGTAGAGCCAAGTTGACATCATTTTTGGCGACCAAGTTGGCGACTTTTGCCACCATTTTGGCGTCTTTGGCGACCATGTTAGCGAGTTCGGAACCCTCTGGAATCTTCTAGAAAGTAGTAGATCTGTCCACTAGTGTCACGTTCAATGACACGAGCTGTTATATTTCTGGAAGTTTCTGTCGCGCCTATAAAAAGATGATCGCCTGAACGGCGAGGAGTCTGGATTAAACCAGCGAGTAGTGAGGATTGTTTTGACTGGCGATTAGCTCGGCTGTGCTTGTGAATAATGAATAATCTTTACTTATGTGTATTTTTAAACACTGGTCATTGTGTTTGATTGCTGTTGAAGGTGTGAAGACCTTCGGATATTTACTCTGTGAATCTTGCTGCTGAATCATGTGTTTAAAGGATTGGATTTTTGTTAATAAATTCGCATCGCTCTTAAAGAACTTTTTATTTTCTTTGTGATTGTTTTGCATAAAATCCCCGAACCTTCGGATCTACGTAATAGTATTTTAGAAATAATAACACAGAGAGGATACAATCAATAGACTTTGCGTTATCAAAAATCTTTGCTAATAGTCAACAGAAAAATTGAAAATATTGATTGAAATGAACTGTAAAATATAATCCTAGTTATTTAGGAAGTGTTTATGTTCGGAGTGAAGTTCTCTAATTTTAATAATTTACGTGATGCCCTACTGATTACTTAAAATAATCCTTACCTTTAAATTTCGCTGTTAGCTTACGCATACAACCTACATGCTTCGAAATATGTATTTAACTTAACAGATTTATTTCTAAACTTTTAGTTTTACATTTTTTTTTTGTCTTTTCAGTTTCTATTACATTTTGGGACACACCAGAGGTTCAAATTGGAAAAGAAGGTACTGACTATATGATAATGTGTAGTGTACGAGCAGATCCTTCTCCAATAGTATCGTGGTATGTCAATGACAGTTTTATTTTCGATAGTAAGTATATTTTTCCATTTATTTTTTTCTATTAATGGATTGATACTAATTTATTAGATATGGATTGAATTTTTTTATACTTTCAGTAGTTTATTTTTTTATTCATAAAAAAATAAATTATTAAAATGCGTGTACGCATTTTATTTCCTAATTACGATTCACTCATTAAAGTTTCTTTGGTTTTAACGATATTTTCGTATGTTACATTAATATCATTGATCTAATTCAAAGTTATGTTTGCTGAGAAAATGATCAAGAAAATAAATTAATCCTGAGCATTGCTAGAAATATATCGCTTATGAACTTATAAGTGCAGTATACAAGCATGTTTGTAATAAAGAGACAGAAAAGAAAACTCAGACTCGAAACTAAATGTCTTGTCGTAAAAATCAAAACACCCTTTAAATCTCTATGATCTATATTTATTATAAATTCATTTCAAATATTGAAACAAATAATAACAGCGATGAACTTAAGTATTGTAACATAGCGTGGTGTATTCTAAAAATTTTCAGAAGGCTTTAAAAGCATTACGATGTCACTCCAAGTATAGTACGTACATGCAAGTATAATAAGTGATAGTGAAAAATTAACAACAAATTGGAAACGTCAGAAAACTATGCAAATATCAAGAAAGGACGAATTAGAGAAGAGCACAGATTTCTGCCACCTCCCTTCGGGATGGTGCCTCATTAAATATATTCCATGCTTGCCAATTAAATTGTTTCTTGCTCTCTCACCGGTAGTATGTCCTCAGATACAGGTGAGAAGCTTTCTTTTAGAACGGCTCTGAGCTGTTATTAATAATTTTGATAGAATCTTTTAAATTTTATGTAACTTCCAATTAATTAATCTCTTTTTTCTTATTAATTATGATGAGAGGGTAATACTGTTTTTCGGTAGTGTACCTCGTATTTTGAAGCCGTGGCCGTGGGCCGTATGCAAATATCCAGGTAGACATATCTTACTGAGTAATGGAAATGTAGTAAGGGCACAGGTTTCCTGTTGACACTAAATAACACGTAAGGATATGAAACTACAGTATGGACAATATCCATGTCGTTTATTGTTCTAGGAAAATCATTATATGTTTTTCCCCTTGTATATTGCATATTTTTACTAACAAAGAATGCAAACCGATACTGGAGGATGTTCCAGTAAACATATGATTTACCGACATTATAGTTATTCTTCGCATTTATCATCAGCTGACAACAATCTATACACGCCATAATGAGCCAACTATGGAAATGTGGATGGCATAAAAAATAGATGTGTTAGATATACTTATACAACCAGAACGATTTCGGCACGGTGATTAACAAGTAGTTAAGGTCAAAAAATTGTCTTCCATCGCCATTTTGTAGCATTTGCCAGACACCCCCTTGATGTTCCCATATCACCCCCGAAGTGTTATTAATTGATTGGTCGATAGTAACCTGTACTCATGTAGTCTGTTGAGAAGAAAGTTATTGGCGATTTCGTTTTCAATGTTGCTAAATTAGATAAAAGTATATGACGGAATGGAACTAATGTTTTTTCTGTTTGTACATTGATGTTCTCCTTTTAATATCGTGATACCACAATGGTCACAAGTCCAATCAGACCACTTTGCGAAACTCGCTACAGCGCTACAACTGGTTGTTGTATCTGGGGTGCCATCGCTTACCGTATTCGATTTTTTTGGTTCGTAATAACGACATTATGTCAGTCCAACAATGTTTGAATGATGAGGGGTGGTCGATGACAACTTCCTTTATTTGGATGGGGGGAACGAATTTAAAATAACATCCACCCGCAAGTTTAGTAAAACACCACATGGTATACAGATGCTTCCCTAATCTCCAGCATTAAGTATTTACCTCTGACCAATGAAATATATTTTAGACTTCAGAATGGACGCCGCTAGTGAATCCACCTATCCTGAGTTTAGAAGATGAACTGTGGCAAAAGTTTTATACGGGATGGATGGAGAGCTATCAATACTCATTAAATTTGTACGTAGACGTGCTTGTTCGTGTATCGTCATGTGTGTGGCCTTATGATCTACTAGTTAACATTTTCCTCACACTTTGTTGCGAGTATCATTTTAAAATAGTCATTTCTCCTTATTTGGTGTTATTTATCTGTATTTATCAAAATTCTTTACTTTCTTGGTGGTCACGGTAGCTATGAGCTTGTCCTGGTGCCAATGAAAAGCTGTTGTGTATAAAGGCTCATGTTTGTCAATTATATCGGGGCTCAAAGACCTCAAGTTAACTGGTGCATAACTTTATTTATTATATTGCCAACTGCGATGTTGTTGATACTTGAAAGAGGTTCAAAATTACAATGTCTGTCACCGACGGGACTCACATTGGTTTTGACTGTTGTGTTAAAACAAAAGCAAACAATCTACACTTTATAGGCATTATTTGTGGTTGCATTTTTAATGCCCCTCAATGTACATCCCTTTGATGTACTGGATAACAAAACTTCCCAATTCATTTTTCAATTTAAACAAATACAGTGAGAAGAATATTCTAAAATGTTTATGAAGTCATTATAATCTTTCAAAATAATAGAATTATCTCCTATACGTAACCACAGAACATCTAAAATGCTTTAGTTAAAATTAACATTAGACTAAAATCAGTAATTATTCAAAATACGTTTCGTATTACTTTTACCCCTTATTTCTTTGTAAACTGTGCAAGACAAAATGATATTTGCTAAATGGGAAAAGTTGTTGAAGTTTTGTCAATATATGATGCAATCGATTTGAGTTGCTCTGGAGAGAGCTATATTGATTATTTTATGTGCAAAAAATGTAATTCTAAATCTTGAATACATTCCTATCATTAAGATTTTACTTTAAAGTCTGTAGGATTTTTATTTTCATAATTTGGTTACGAACTCTTCATAAATTTTTGTTAGTTGAATTATTAATGATAGTTTTTATGTCATATACTTGAAAATGTAT
This sequence comes from Trichonephila inaurata madagascariensis, assembly GCA_019973955.1. Classification (NCBI taxonomy): domain Eukaryota; kingdom Metazoa; phylum Arthropoda; class Arachnida; order Araneae; family Nephilidae; genus Trichonephila; species Trichonephila inaurata. The sequence goes on along the minus strand of BMAV01018032.1, from coordinate 121,538 downwards.
TGTGTGATTTGTCGATTGATAAGGAAGGGGAGAGCATACCACCAATTTAATCTTCATAACTTTTTTTTTATTACAGTATTATTATAAGCAGTAAGATTAAATATCGTACTCGGTTATCCATTCAGACATGCATCTGACATTTTCGTATGTATCTCTCTTTTCCTCCTTTTTATGGTTTTCTAGTAGTCTAAAAAATGTCTACTCATAGATGGGAAGGCAGAACAAGTTGAATTTAGGGGTTTTGACAAAATGTATATAAAAAATTTGGTTACATTTATATATATATATATATAATTAGTTAGGTTCCTAAGCAAATTTCAAATTAAAATGGATACAGATTTCAACATTTATTTGTATGGTGCGATCGACTTATGCAACCTAATTTTTATATTTAGTATTTTTTGTAGAATATATCATGGTTTAATGCAGAATTATTGTTCCTACTTTGCACGCAGAAGCTTTAATAAATATTTTGAAATATAAAAAGGAAAACAAAATTTGTATTTAAAATTTTGCAAAATGTTTTTTTAAATGCCTTAATATATCTGGCATTCCTTAAACAAAGTGATTACCGCAATACGTAACTTTGAAAACCAAAATTCTTTCTCTATCCACACACACAATTACCCTAGCATTCCTTTAACAGCTGAAGACACTTCTGGAAGGCTTCTTTTGGAATGGTGTTCAATTCAACCATTGCATTCTGTCTTATCTCATTTCTACTCGGAAAACGGGATTCTTTCAATGGCATTTTCATTTTCAAGAACAATTAGAAGTTGCAAGAAGCCAGGTTCAGCTTTCATTGTGTCCTTTAGTAGGTCCTTTGCAACTGCGAGTTGGAGCTTCTTCAATTCTACCGACAGAATCTTGGGAACAAATTTCACAGTCGTACAAAATTGCATGTGGAAAATCTGTACTCATCTCAACTTGTTGAGAAGTCACTCTTGCGGTTAACCGATTCACTTTCATCATCAGATTTTCCACCTTTTCATTAATAGCTGAATGTCAAGAGGTTTGTGACTTCCCAGAAAGCCTGTTACTCTCTACCGTCATGTGGTCATTTTTGAACCCAGAAACTCTGACATGGAACTTTTCAGATTGTCTTTATTTGCAAACCGTTTATCACAGGGATATTCAATCTTTTTTCCTGCTGGGCCGCATACATATGTCAGCTATTTCATATGGGCTGCATGCGTATGTTAGTTATTTCGCACGGGGTACAACATGAAGATAAATGGTGGAGGGGAGGGGGGAAGAAATGCTTTAAGACCCAGATAACATTGGTAATTTAAAATGTGGAAATTTGATCAAAACATTATAATTTCTATTTTGCTTTTTTAATTATTATTTTTTATATTATTTTTATTTTTTTATTTTTGTCACTAACACTAAATTAGAAACGTTTAAGAAACACTTCTTCACAATTTCTGCATCAGTATAAACGGTTTCATATGATTACCAATAATATAACAAACTATTCATAGGAAGTCTTTGTTACCGCTTGATATTACCACTGACAAACATTTGGTTGCTGTTGCAAAGACTATTCAAGAAAGCCTACATATCACACCTCTTGAAAGAGATCTTCAAGAAAAGTGTCATTGAATGATTCCTGTTTATTCGTATTTTTTAAATACAGAATGGGACATTTACGGCATCTTTCTTCCTATATCTTTCTTATTACCTTGTCTATATGAAACTTTAAACACACATTCATTCCCTCTCCATACATTTGCACTTTTTCCATCCAAGTGTGGTCCAGATGAGATGATATTTATCTTTGCAACACAGCGATTTTTGTTTTGTGCAATCAGAAATGAATTTCGACTTTCTTAGTAGAAACTGAATCCGCATTCTTTAATATACTGGCACTAAATTAACCTCGAAAGTGTTTCTCTCTTTCATTAGTTTAGTCCTATCCACATTATAAGAACACAAGCCAATATATGCAATTTATTACTAGTATATCAACGAAGCTTGTGCTATCTCTTTTTAGTCAAATGTTATTTTTGAGCGGAAGCTTCATTGGGAGGAATATGACCAATTGCACTAACATGTTTATGGTACTGAACAAGTATATAAATTAAGCCTAATTTTGGGCCCATTTGTTTTTGAGAAATATTATTTAACAACGGTCGTTAAGATCAGGAGTATATTCTAGAAGCTGACTTCCACTTAACATAGATATGCATCGAAAATCGCTTTGCCTTAGATGCAGTTTGATAGCCCGAACGTGTCCATTCTTCAGAATTATGAGCAAGAATACTGAAATATTCACGGTATTTTTTTTTATCGCACAAACTTTATTTCGGCTCATTTGAGATTCAGAATAAAAAATTTGAATGTGTGTTTAATTTGTTCTGCCTTTACAGTTGTCACAATTTAACGTAATATGTATAAAACGCATATTTATGAATTTCGAAAAGTGAGGATATTCTCATATTTATTTAATTAACAAAAAAACCCTCAATGAATAAACTTCTCACATTATCATTGTTTACTCAAAAAAAAACAAATGCTACTTGTTCAAGCAGGAGTAAAAACATTTAGACTGAAATGTTACTCGTTTATTGTGTATGTGTAAGAATGACGTCTAATTCATTTTGTGATATTTTTTCACAAGTTACATTAGTTGTTACAGCAATTTTATTTCGTGAAAAAAATAGTGTGGCTTGTTCTTCCATTGTTGGCAAGTGCCAAATTTTTATGAAGCTTAAGCGTAACGAGCTTCAAATATGGTAACTATTCAATGATTTCAAATGCTACGTCAATTTATCTTTGTTGCTTAGTTAATTATGTTGAATAAGGAAAATATTTATAGTTTGAAGCCAGTTAACATAATTATGCATGATAAATAGCAGTAAACTGTACGCGTGCTCTTACTGGATAATTTTCATTTAGCAATCTTTGAATAAATTTAGGAATCAAATTTTAATATTTGTGATAATTCATTTTTTTCCATTTGTTTCATTTAGTATAGATTTATTATTTTTGGTATTTATTTCAATAAATTGACTTTCTTTTAATAGAAATGTTAATAAAACTGAAAAAAAGGATAGTGAACCGTATGTTTGGTTTAGTTTATAATGTTGTTCTAAGATATGGATTATAATTTAGCTTTAAACTTTATTTAATCAAAGCATCGTAACTTTGTCAGATTGTAAATTTTGTAAGTTTTACTTGAAGGGCAATCAATCTAGATTATAATAATATTTCTGATTTACAAATCAAGCAAAGTGCAACTTGAACTGTCTATCTACTTATTTACGTCAATTATCATTTAGTTTTGTAAATAAAGCGAAGACTTATTTCAAGCTGAAATGAGATAAAAGTAATTTATATTTCTTAACTCGTCTTTATGCGAGTTTAGCTGCATGCTACCTCTGGAAGCTATTGCTTTTTTAACCTATCTTCCTTGTATGTTTTCATGAATTTACTTAAAATAAGAATACGAAGTGTTTAAAAAAAGAATTTAATTCAAAGAATATGTATAATTGAAGATATTGCATATCTTTTAAACATACACAGATAATTTGGACACAATTTAACATAAATTGAGTTTTTACGTCTCTTAATATTGTAGGGCATGTACTTTTATAACTATTTAAATAATTAATGCGATTAAAGTTTGTCTTTGATTTCTTATACAGAAATTAGTCATACATCAGGCGAATATATAGGACAAAAAATTAATGCATATATAATTGAAATTACAATGATACTGAATTTCAAAAACTGCACAAAAACTAAAACATTTTTCAAAAAATATATTTTGCGAGAGCCTGAACAACTTATTGCATGGTCAATTATGCATATGAAGGAATCTACTAATTTAATTATATGTGAAATTTGTTTTTTTTTAAATAGTTTAAAGTATTTCAGAATATTATATATGTTACTCTTTTCATTGCTTTAAAAAAGGTAATTTGGATTCAAAAGTTATCAGTTATAAAAAACATGCTTAAAGTGTTAAAGTTTCCTATTTAAATTCTTTGAAACTGCATGAGAAATATTTCTTTTCATAAATATGCTAAGCATATTCATTGCTGTGGGCAAATTGTTTAGTGTTCGCTGAATTAACCGTAGAAATTTCTTTGATATTCTATTCTTAAAATGTTATATATATATATATATAATCCCCCCATATAAGAAATACCCTCTAAAGGGTTTTAACAAATTTACAGAACGTTACATTTTTCTTGCACTTATTTATTCTAGGAAATAAATGATTTTCCGTTTGCTCACTTGCCATGAAATTAATTATTCATTGCATGTTCAATAAAATGCCACTGAAGACGAGAAATGTATTCATTAAATAAAGAAAAGTAATTACTCTTAATTTGAGGTACTTAATAATCTCATTGTAAATGAGTGATTAAAATTGCGATCTTTCAAATCTTTATGTTACAAGAATCGTTGCTTTATAGCCACATCTTTCTATAAAATTTCTTAAGATAATAAAGCTAGTTTTCTTTAATAAAATGTGAAATATGTCTTTCGTAGTGTATTATTACAGATAACACACAGTATCGCTTCCTAAACCAATTTTTTTATTACTACGACAAGCTGATTGTTTCCACGTAATTAAATGGTACTTAAAACGGAGAAGTCTTAAATAGCTTTTCCCTAACTTAATTTTGTAAATATTCTTCTTTAAATACCGAGTTTTCTTTTATTACAATAGTAATTTACTAAAATTCCCCATAAAGATGGACATATCTGCTAAACATTCATTTAAAGTATTATTACAGACATGAATTATTTAATAAAATTTGTTTAGTAGCTACAGAAATAGTTAAGTGTAAAATAAATGTAAGACTTATTTAAATCTAGAAAAAATGTGTGAACTTCCTTGAAATTTTGTAGCATTGTATAATGCATATGTATATTTATAGTATAGAGTTTTCAAAATTTCAAATTATTCTTTAAATAATCAGTTTTCAATTTGAATATGTAAAGTGATAACTTATTTAGCAATGCGGTATTGGAAAAATATACGAAACATATTTTATAACATAGAAGAAGCATCAATTAGAAAAAAATTAATAGTATGATAAAATATGCTGCTCCCTATAAATATGAGTGAAACTAAAATAAAATTCTAATGCTGAAGTCCTTTAATGACTAAGAAAAATATTCAGTATTAATGTCGTATAAAATAAAAATTAGGATTTTAAGTGTAGAAAGTTTTATTTCAAATTGATTTAATTATTTACCAATTTTTTTACTTTTATACGGTACTGCTCTTAGACGTTTATGTATTTGGCAGAATGTGTTAAAATTGGGATATGTTCTGGCAGTGTGTTTAATTATATTAACAGCACTTTTTTTTAATACTCTAATATTTTTTTCTACATTAAATGTAAAGTTTTAATTAATTTTCCCTACTAAAAGTTTTTAACAATAGCATTAGTGTATTTTATCTTCTAATAAAAAAAAAAAAAAATGAAAAGTATTCATAGTACTATTTCATTTCCCTAAATCCGAAATAGCACGGGAAAATTGAAACATTGGCATCAAAACATTGTTTAAACTTACATTCTTAGTTCCTAATGCTAACAGTTTGTTATTGCACTACTCTAACTACTTATTTCTTACTATATTGTCTGATTATACTTCTATTCACGCTTATTTAGGTTTAGAAGAGTATTGGAGTCTCTCTCTCTCTATATATATATAAGAGGTGTAACACAAAAAATGAGACGTCAAATAAATCATTGTACTTACATAATCAGTTCTTTGTGTCATCACCGTCAAAGCAGTTCCCTTCAGCAGTACACTTCTGCATTTGGTGCTCCCACATTTCTTGTAACCATTCTGAAATGAGGTTTTTGAAGGGCCCCTTAAAACGTTCTCCGTGTTTGCTTGTTTCTCTTCAACTGAGATAAAACTGGTTCCCTTTAAATAATATTTAACTGTAGGAAATGAAGAAGTGTCGCATGGAACCAAATCAGGTATATAAGGAGGATGGTGCATCACAGTAATGTTTTTTGCTGGTCAGAAACTGCTTGACAGGTAAAGTCGTGTGAGCGGATGCATTGTCCTGGTGAAACAGCCATCCATAACTTCACAACTCTGGCCGTTTTTGCCTTAATTTTTTCACGAATTCTATTCAGTTCTTCCTTGTAGTAGTGATGATTATAAGTTTGATCACTGGGAATATAGCCAACGGCTACAATTACATTAATATCTAAGAAGATAATAACATTATCTGGAATTTTGATTCTGACGTGCACACTTTTTGTGTCATGAGGCTCCTGGAATATCGACTGGCGATTCCATTGCATCGACTGACGCCAACTTTCTGAATCATAGGTAAAAATCCATGTATCATCACATATTACAACAAATACTAACAAATTTGGTTCGTCTGCAATATGTTCTAATATGTTCAAATACATGTCTTTACAGCACATTTATGTATATATATGCAGTACAGAGTAGTATGTAATATTTTTCTTTTTCTGAAACGTCAAAGTAAGCCGGCATCATTTTCTACAACTGCCATAAGATCAGAAAAGATTTTGCTCTATTTGTGATCATGATTAATACATTGGCTATGAAGAATCGCGTTTGTAAAAATCGGACTGAGGAATTACGGAATGTTTGGTCACAGTCCCTAATGATGTGATGGAAGACATCAAAAGAGGTGTTTCTCAAATGCAGAATTTCTGCAAATAAAAACATTCTATATAATTGTTATGCATAGGTAAGTAAAATTGTACTATTTTGGAATATTAACAAAATGGGCCAACTTTTGAGAAACTTGTCTAGGGTTGTATGAAATACTTTAATACTTTTATTTTTATTTAGAGTCAGAGTTATAGACGACATATTTTTCCTGAATTTCTGACTCACACTTAAATGGTTAACTTTAACTAAACCAGCAAACCGTTTTGTCCAACTTGTGATTGCGACTAATATTCTGGCTATGTAAAATGAAGTTAGTAAAATAAATCATTGTAAAATTTATGGTCAAGGTATATAATGATGTGATGGAGGGTGCTAATTTTTTACATTTTCAGAAATGTGATCGTCCTCACTTAGCCAAGTGCAGGGTACGCACACATTCGATGCTGCCGATAATTCTAAGACGTTGGGAAATCCTCCACATGCGTCTTCTGTATCGTAACTATTCGGTTATGGTGCTGACTGGTCTACACAGAGCTTGTAAACAATTTTACACCTTTTCCAGCATTTCTTTTATGTACCCATCTCTTACATTCTTGTCATTGTGACGTACTACCGGTGGTATGTAGTGGATTTCTGTACCTCGAATATTATTCTTGAAGGTCCATGTGATTATTCTCTCTACAGGAGAGAAATATTTTCTCTAGAGTAGGATTACAGTGTGAATCTGAGTTATAGCGCTTAATTTATGGACATGACTGTAAACCAGTGCTTCTCAAACTTTCAATTCTGGCGCCCCCTTTTCAATCACAATTTTATCGCGCCCCCCTTATACATTAATAATGTACTGAAAGCAATAATAATGCACTTTGATGCTTAAGATACTAAACGCGATCTTAATTACAAACCATACAAATTAACAACATAAGTATTAAATTTTGTATACGTTACTCTCTCTTTTAAGCAAAAAAATAATAATAATAAAATAAAATAAAAAAATTAAGTAATATGATAATTATTATGTTATTTTTCCTTTCTCTAATTTTTAAATTGAACATATTGCAAAATGCGGTGGCTGCTTAGAAGACAAAATATAGATATCATCTAAATATAGAAAAAGAACTCAGAGAGTCAATTTCTAATCATAAGAATTTCTTATAAAAACCTTGCTTTGCAAGACACGCTCATAGAAGTCGTTAATACTTATTAAACTTGTTCTTAATTTAGTATTAATTAATTAGTTATAAAATACTCTGTGCAACACACACACACTGATACATTAAAAGTATATCGGCTGAAGTGCCCGCTCTTTGCACGAATTCATTTATAAGAAAATAAAACATTATTGATAAAATAGCTGAATTGTAAGGATAGTAAAGCCAAGAAATGCGCGACAATGTTTACAAAAATATAAAATGATATTTTTTTAAATGATTGCTCAAATTATAATTAGTTTTAAGAGAATTGTAATTTTAAGCCTCACAGAATTAGAATTTGTAATTGACGTTATAAGTAATGAACAATAATATAAAATTCCGATGAAGAATAATTGTATTATTTTTAATATTTAAAGCGAACAGACTTCAACCCGGGAGCAGGCACGCACTCGATACGGTCGAGCGGGGTTATTGAGTCACCCCAATCCTTTTTTTATATATAATTATTTTATTGTACACGATATGAATCGTGATTCTAGTGAATAATTTAATTGAGAGAAAGTAAACTTACCTATTTTTAAGGACTTTTCAATTTTTCTTTGGTAACAAATAAACAGTTTTGCCAGAATTAACGATTTTGTGATCTGTGTGTCCCGCGCGACTACTTCCGGGGAAAAAGTGTATTCATTATGATAATGTTACTGCTGAAAAACATTTTTCGTTATGCTTTATATGTTTGAGAATACTCATAAAAATAAGTCTTGGCCAAGTAATCCTTCAAAGTGGCTCTCCGTGGTTTTCCAAATATCATAAAACTCTTTTGCATGGAAAAGAGCGCAACAGAGAAATACATTACTTACAATTTCCTTGAATAAGAAACAAACACTTAAGAGAGGGGTCATAACTAACTGTAGCAATAACTTAGAAGGTCAAACACAGATTATCTGCAAAAACAGATTACAGCTATAATGTGCAGTATTTCAAAAATAATCACAGTGATGAATTTTTTATGTTCCTAAATTTTTTCGATTCTGGGTCTGAGATCTGTTTTTACTCTGAAAGAGTAGTATGTTAGATTTAAAAAGAAAACGTAACAAAAATTCTCTCATCATGGGATTACAGCAAATCAAATAAAAGTTTTTTTTTTATTTGGTTATAGGATCAAAGACAGCTAATTAGGTATTGAAGAAGTTTTTATTTTTGAGAGAGATGACTTAATATCGCCTATAAATTATATCAGAGTAAAAGTGCATTTCTTATTATGTCTGAAAGTATTTCGTTTTAATTCATTCCGGTAAGTTAATTATTTTTTAAATCTTTTATTTTCGATATGCTCGCTCCCCCCTCGAAAGAATATCGCACTCCCCCAAGGGGCGCGCCCCACAGTTTGAGAAACACTGCTGTAAACACTAAGTCAAGCCACATTATTGTGGTCTAAAAAGACATATATACCAATTTTCCTATAAACAAATGTTAACAATAGACTAAATTTCGAGGAATAACTACAACAATTTTACTTGAAAAAGTCAAATTGGTTCATTTGCTCTTTTTCTTTGTAATTCCTATCATATGATGATTTCTATTCTGCTGAATAATGAACCGTGTTAAAAAGAGATTCTTCTTCATTATCCCTTTCAGCTTGACACAGATCTTTTATTATATTCAGATTTTTGTTATAAGTAGACATGGTTACGCTATAATTTTTGCATTTATTGGAACATGTAGATTTAAAAAGATAATTACTTACTTTTTACCGAATGTTTGATTTAATCTTCGATACGTTTGAATAACACTATTTTTTAAAATTATTTTAAATTTCTTTCATGCGTAGTATGATCCAAAATTTCGAGGACAAGGTGTATAAGAGCTTACTATAAATAGTTCATAACATCGAAGCACATCCACCTTCAAAGTAATCCCCTTGGGAGACGAAACACTACTGCCAGCTTTGTGTAACTTTTGGCAGTCACAGCTGGAAGCCATTTTCCTCAACCTCCCCTAAGGCCTCTTGCGATGCTGCTTTCATTTCATCTGATGCCACATCTGAGACCATTTACGACGAATGAATATTCTCTTTATAATGCCGACGTCATTCGTAAACCTTGTATCTTGCCATAGTAGATTCACCATACACCTTACTTTGCATTTACAAAATCGTTGGTATTTTACCTAAGCGCTAACAGATTTTAATGTTCAATTCTGTTCAAGAAAAGCCATCTTTCTTACATCGCGGAAAAAAGCTAACCAGTTTTGGAACATAACAACTGCCCGTGCGTTTGGTCACATGACATGAACTAAGCCACCCTGACCAGGTAGCTGAGGGTTGGCAGAATCCATTTCAAGAGCTTAATTTTAGGTACTTGCTTTCGTCGTGAGCAATGGCCACAGCGCCCGAATTTTCGGATCATACTACGTATATCTTGATATGGTCAATTAACGTAGAAGGAAGAATGAACCCAAAAGGGCTTAAAATATTTCCTAACATTGTACTGATCTTAGGCGTTATTTTAATTATAGTATGTGGCTAATTTTTTAAGTTCGGGTTTTAAACAAACTAGATCTGTGTGTTGTACTGGCAATAGATCACCAGGTTTGTACATATGAGATTCTTTCTGTCATTGTTTAAAATATGCCCTTATTGGCATGCATTTTATAAAATCTGTTTTCTCCCATTTCTCTCATCTAATTAATATCTTCTGTATTATTATTTAACATGTATTTTTTCTTCTAAAACTACCTTTGAATTCAAATCAATATTAACTTTACTCCTCGAAAAACTCGGAAGTGGAGAACTTTGTGTGTCTAAACGTTGTGTTGTTAAATATTCTTTTGTACTGATGAATTATGTTTAAATATTTATAGTTGAATCGATGTTTTGAGAGTTTTGATAATATTTATATATTCATTTTATGTATAATTTTAAACAGTCCGTTTCCGAACCAGATTCTATTGTATTTCTTATGTGTTTAGTGCTGAATATTGACTCTAAGTCTCAAATTCATTTAAGATTAATGCAGTACCTTTGTTTGAAATGATTATGGAAGGACATCCCAATCAGAATTGTTGAAGTTTCAGTTTATTGTCTTGTGAGTTTTCAATTGGATCTTGACGTCAGTTTGATTTAGCAAGAGAAAATCAAATACATTTGTCAAAATCATATATTACAGTAAATTTAAAATTATGGCATTTATTTCTGGATGGTAGTGATGATATAAAATTAATGACACATATATATTTAGAAGGAATATATATCTTCTTCTCGAAAAGGATAAACAAAATATCCCTTAGATTCTCTTTATACGTATAGTGTCAATGCAATTTGAAATAACCTTACATCAAACATTTCTAATATTTGGGAAATTAAATAGCGTTTAGAATGGATTTACAAATACCCAAACAACCTTTAGGAGGATTATTTTTCATTAATTAAGGCACTATGAAAGGGTCAGTATGGATTTTTCTTTGTTTGAATCTCATATTATTCTTAACTAAAAAAATATATTATTTCCTTTTTGTCAGAATTTGTTTCAATAAATTTATACAGTTGCTAGTTTTCCGCCAGTAAACAAGTTAAAAGAATTATTTCATCCTGTGATACAATTACGATACTTAAATAATCTGTGAATAGTGCAATCATTGCTTGCGATTTAATAGAAATCTTCCAAAAATAAAACACCCACCTAGCAATTGGGGGAATTATTTATTTTTTTTTTTTACTTTCAGCTTTTTGAAAACTTAACAATTATTGTTATTAATTTGAGGTTACTGTCAATTGAATAGTTTCTTCTCACAGTTTTATGAGCTCCGATAATTGCCAACATTTTAAGTTCATAACTTGAGATTTTTTTTTCTCTACGAAAATTGTGTGTGTGTGTGTTTTTTGGATCCTGTAATTTATAAGGTGGAATTTCTTTGAAAGAATGATACAGAATAGTTCCATAACTATTTTTTTGGTAACCGTATGAAACTTTAAGCTATGTTCTTTCCTTACAAAAGTGCTGTGCATGGGTTTCAGAAATTGTTTATTATAAATTGTTGAATGTTGAATGCTGTACAAGTACGAAATACAATATTTCTTTTTCATAAACAAAGTTTTTCATTGATAGTAACCGAAACTTTTGAATAAATTTCTTAAGGAGAATAATGAAACCAATAAAATTTGTATCTTTTTGACACTTTTTTTTTAAAGTTGGCAATATTGGTTGTGAGATTTCCTGAAATGGTGAAACAGATTCATTCTTCCTAGTGTTCTGACAATTAAATTTTTGATTTATTAAATTTGAATTTTTAAAATTGAACACAACACCGCATTTAGATGCAGTTTGTGATACTTTGGACTATTGATTTTATCTCTCAACTTTATTAACATGTAGTAAAATGACGTTCATGCAAATTATAACAATACCTTTTCTAAGAAAATTTCAAAATGCATGATTAAAGTATCGTTGGAAAATACTGAGGCCCTTACAAAACCAATTGAAACTTCATTAAATCCGTACTGCCAATAATGAATTACAAATAAAGTGAATTTTTACTATTCGGTTCCATCTTTGAAATCAATAAAATATAATTTTTCTTACTACAATTAATTTGGGACTCGTTCAATCAAATGAAATTGGTATCTATATTTAAAAATTTGCATACTTATATTTTCGATTATCCATATACATATTTAAATTTTGATCTTTTTTGTTACACAAAATTAACTAGGGAAAATGTTCAGAATAGCTGTATCTAATAATATCCCGCTTTAAAAAGCGTTTTTGTTTTCTGCATTATAATTTTCAGGAAAACACAATTTCGTTATTTTGACATACTGGTATATCATCACGCACTACTCATTATTAACTTCATGTACTTTATTTCATTGGGTGTACAATTATTACTTAGTAATTATTTTTAAAATTTTAATAAGCAACAAATCAATAATGCATTCATAAACTCTTTCATGAGCTGAATTTTTGACAAAAATAATGCACTAGAGGGAAATATTTAAAAAATATTTTAGATAGACCTCGCAAAATTTTAATTAATGAACAAAAGTTGGTACAATATTAAACACTTTTTCAAATAAAAGGTGGCCAAAATTTTAGAAAATAGGAGGTACACATTTTGTGCCACTACGCTTGAAGCAGCATTTTTCTGGAAACATGATTTTTTCCTCTTTAGACACAATGATAGTTTTTGATAGTTTTCTTATTGTAAGAAAATCAATAAGTACACTTCTTCATCTTATACTGTTATTCACCCTATGTATTAAAACATTTTCAGTTTTTCATATTCTAATGCTGTAAGCTTAGTTTCAATTTAGTCCCAACTTACCCATGGTTAGTTTTAATTTTAAATATTCCATTTTATACATTATTTTATTTTACCTAGTTTTTATTTAATCAACATATATAAAAAATATATTAGTTGTATTTAATTTTTCCAGAACATGAGCTATAGCTCATTCAGTACATTTGTATAATTTTGTGTGTGTGCGTATTTACTTATTATTTAATAAATATTAATATTTAAAAAATGTAACTTACAATAAATCTATAACATAATCAATAAACATACCCATTAATGTGAAAAAATAAATGGAAGGCATTTTGTATTTTTAAAGAAAATGGCCTTCAAAAACGGGGGGGTTTATTTTTGAGGTTCTCATATTTTTATACTAAAATGCACATGTGAGGCACTAATTATTGTAATATTGACTTTTTTAGTTATATAATATATGTACTTTTGTGCCTGGTTTGTATCAAATATCATGAGAGTAACATATCTGCGATATACATTTTTTAAGAAGCATATTATACGAAACACGATTTAATCTGACAATCACATTAGTTGTGGACCTACTTTTTTTTCAAAATAAAAAACAAATCAGAAATTCTGAATCCGATTTATAAGAATTGATTTGTTTAATTTTACATTAACTTTGTTAAAGTATTAGTACTAACTGCTTTTCTCTAATTTTCAACGACGTGGGCTAAGTCCTCTTTTCTAGAGTTTCCATATATTTGTAACGAAATTGGAAAGAGCCTACCTTGTTTGAAGAGTAATTCGTATTTTTTCCCAGACACAGTAGTATTTCAGCACAGGCGGCTCAAAAATTACATATTTCCAAATAAATAAAGTTGAAGCTTCTAAAGATCGATGTTTTCTCTTCACATACGCAATTCTCTCGCAAAGGAAATCCTAGGTTTAATTAAAATGTAAGTAAAAAAAAAATGTTTAGGTTTAGAGGAATATTTTGCAAGATGTAGAGAAACGATAACAATCTTGGAAAATGTATCCACGCCCCCATATCAACATATAATTTAATCCCAAGGACAATCTGCAATTTTGATTAAAATGGTATTTTTTTTTTAAAAAAAAAGAAAGAAAGTATTAAAGCATCATTTCTGAAGACAAAAGTATATTATATATTGAGATTAATGTTTTCCATATATATATATATATATATTTATATATATATAAAGAGAGAGGGAAATAGAGAGACTGCTAAATTAAAAGCAAAAGCAAAAAATGATCCTTATCTGAAGATTTCAACCAGTACCATCAAACCATTTAGACCGTAAAGTGATCTTTCTTGAACAAATATGGGGTTATTTTGAGCGCCTCTTTCTCGCCATTCCAAAACATGTCTGGTATCACTCTCAAATCTGAATTGAACTCGTCTGTAAACAGCAATTGATTCAAATCACTGTTCTCATTCAATCTTGATGTTCAACAACCCACAGACCCACGATGTCTTGCTGCCAACGGAATAAACACCATAGGCCTACGTGCATACATTTCACCTTCATAAAGCCTAATTCAAATTGTTCTACTTACCCTTCATCCTCTCGCCAAAAGAAATAGTCCTTGAATCTCTGTCACATTGTCTGTTATATGTTGACAAGCTGTTAACAAGATATATCGGTTATTTTTTGCTGTGGAAACATGTGGATAAATTAGTCCTTGCCGACATTGAACATGTTCTTTTTTTAAACTGATGCCACAGACTTTAATAATACTTCTTGGCATTCCAAAAGCGTCGATTACAGTCCTTTGTGTTTGTAAAGATTCCCGGTTCCCTTTATTACATTATTATTTGAATTACGGTAGATCACGTTGCCATGTTATTTTCTGGTAAACTTTCTTAAAATAGCAGTCGGAAGGATGCATTTCACCACTGGGACAACATAAACCAAAGGCTTCTACGAAATCCCGATTTCTCCAGTTATTGTATTTTTCTGGTTTTTGAAGTCATGCACGTTTATCTGCATATGAAATTGTCTTCTGTTATATATATATACAGAGAGAGAGAGAGAGAAGAATTCTCTCTAGCATCCTTTTAATTAACTCTTTTTAATAATATTTAAATAATGTTTTAATTCTTAGGCTCAAAACTAACGCCCTAATCCCTAATCTAATCCATCCCTAATCAACTAATATTATTACGTCATAAATATCTTTCCCACCCACTTTAACCAATCAGAGCTTTTGTTACAAATTAGTCACGTGGTCTTCACTGCCGGTATAAAAAGCGAAAATCTGTTGTGATCGCTCTCTTTGTCTTTGTGTTCATCCTGTGAAATGCCGCTGCTGCTTGTCGCATCTGTTATATGTGTCTTTTTTCGTGTTCTTACCAAATAACTGCGAAATATAAAGATGACTGTACATCTACGTTAGGTGTGAGTAAAGAAAAGATGGACATTAATCCTGAAGAGGTTTTCTTGAAACTAGACATGCCACAATACAAAAAAAATTATCATCGGCCAACGCTACACACACACACACACACACACACACACACACATATATATATATATATATATATATATATATATATATATATATATATATATATATATATATATATACTAGCTGTACCCTGCCACGCGTTGCGGTGGCTCAGTCTTGTTAAACAGAAACCACATGTTTTCAGTATGTTAAAACATTTGCATTGCAGGTATGATCTTTTATATAAAAAAAAAATGTATAAATATATATACGCAAAACTTTCCTTAATTGTTATCATTTATAATTTGTTAACGAAATGCTTGAAGTTATTACGGCTTATTTTTGACCTTATGTTTTTTATGAACCTATATATATATAAATTAATTTACATTGTCCTTAAAGTGCAGACCTCAAGTTTGAAGATAAGTTTTAAAAATGGCTTTACTCTAGATTCCTTGAGGGCAATGGGTTGGTTTTACAATGCTTATGGATATTTCTATTTAATCATAGGTGTGTTCACAAATGCACATTTATCCAAACAATGTCACTTGGAAACATGAATTGTGTTTCCTGATGTTATATAGGGAATGTTTTGATTCCGCATTATATCTAGCAAGCAAAATTTTTAATGGCTCAGTAATTCTCTGAGTTGAAGCGGTTTAAATTTTTCAGCGGTACAAAACATTTCTTTTATTTCTCCTTTAAATTCCAGAGCATTTCAATAAGGATACACTTCCATCATTGTGTAGATGAGAACATGCTGCCTGAACCTATAATCTTCCACTGGGTTATACCGGAATGCAAGATGACAGTTATTGTGTGATTGCTCACCACAAAGTCATGTTTGAAGCAAATGTGCTGTTTCTGGTTAACATCTTTCTGACCTTGTAAAACATGGATGATGTGCATCCTTATGTCTGGCTGCATGTTGCTCTGCTGCGCCCTCACCATGTGTTTGTGCCATTCTTTGACTATTTTTCTCGTTTGCTGATATCCATTCTTTCTCAGTTTGATGTGCAATTACACTCGTTGTAGTACTTTTGCCTTGCAAGTATGACGACCTATGTTTGATTTCCCGCAAGGTATTATTTTTATGTAGTGAAGCCAATTGATTGCACTTAAAAAGAAAACAAATTCAAACAAAGCATATAAAATTTCTTAAAAACTTAAAACTGCACTTAAAAAGAAAAGAAAATTAAAACAAAATCATATAAAATTTCAAAACATTTAAAAAAAAGAAAAATCAGGAACAAAAAGAAAAGGAAAAAATAAAAAATGCTAATGAAATATTTAACTTCAAACGTGCATCAATTTATACACCTGAAATCCAACGCAATGAGAGGCTGAAGATATTTTCAATCGAATACGCCAGGAAAATTCCAATATAAACATGGATTTTGCAGCAGAAATCTACGACAAAGTGTAGATAATGATGGAGTATTTTTGCAATTCACAATTCAATTAGCATTAGCAATTGTTATCAACAAAGTTAAGGGCCTATCTTTAGAACAGAGTGGCTTATATCTAGACACAGACTGCTTTTCACATGGACAATTATTTGTTATCTGTGTACTTAAATATTAACAACACCGCAGCCAAATTACCGCCATGCAAATCGCACCATTTTCCATCCATTTCTTTTTTCATAAGAAAAATGTTAGAATCTTTGTTGTTTAGATATTAAGGTGCACGTGGCACCAATTTTGTTACGATGATGCTAATACATAATTACTGATGTGTGTTACAACAAATAATTACGATGTGTGTTGATGCGTGAGAAATTTTGGATGCTATGCAGAAAAATTGGGACATTATTTATACTTCTATGAAAATTCAGTTTAAAAAAAAGATGAACAACAAAATAACATATTATAGAACATGGATTATTCTTTACTAAAATCTTTTAGTTACCGAAATAACTAAACGAAAAAACAAATGATCAAAATTCCTGAGGTTAGCGATTTGTGGTAACCTCAACCAATTTTTGGAAAATTGGTGGCAAAACATTTTAGTCTGTTGATTGTTGCTTTTCATGAAGCTTATTTTCAGGGGCATGGAAGATTAAATAAAGATGTAAATATAATTATAGTGGTCCACCACATAGAGGTCAATCCTATTAGTGAACCGCACATTTTAAAGTTATACATTAAGTGGTTAACGAAGTGTTGAAAAATAGCAACTACTGCTCTAAAGTAGGCACAGTAGACAATTTCTGTATCTATACAGACAATGAAGCAACACAAAATGTTTACTCATAAGCATTGTAAAATTAACCCTTTGACCTCAAGAAGAGTCATTTTAAATTTATTTTCAAACATGGCACCTCCCCTATGGAGACAATGCAAATAATTTTAGATTCATAACATGACAAAAAAACACCATAATAACTTGGAAGTATTCTGTTAACAAATTACAAATGAAATCTGTTTAAAAAAGTTTTGTTAATGTATATTTCCACATTTTTTTATAAAAAAAAATCATACCTCAAGTGCAAGCGGTTAAAGATATTATAAATGTGTGCTTTCTTTTTTCTTTCTTTTTAACCAGACTGATCCACAGGAAAACGTGGTTGGGTACAGCTAGCTATAACAAATTTAAATGATAAAATGCTATCAAAAACCAACAATTAACAACAAATTATCAATATTTTGATGAAATCACCAAAAAAGATGCAAACAAAGGTACTTGGGTACTGTTGCAACTATATCAAACCCGATTTTGTTCGTGTCATACACGGTGAATTGGCAATTAAGTGCTAATGTTGCCAATATGGTTGCGATAATACATAAATATCAAAACAAACACAAAATGTACATCAGAAAATCTTAATTTTCCCATTTGTATTTCAGAGTAACACCTAATAAAATTTTGAAATTACACAAAATATATATTTTGTGAGTCTAATGTTACTACCCCAGCTATATTAGAAACTTCAATAACTATTTCGTGGAGAAAGTCACTACCAAGTGCAAAAAGTATTATTATTGTGCACAAACAGGCATAGAATTGTTTTTCCTTATTGAATGCATATTGCAGTATTTGGTGATGTCTTTTGATTTTAGGTAAATGGCCAACTAAAATATATATATATATATATAAGTACCAAAAAATTATATATTAATTTAATTAAGATTCATTGGAGAGAGATAAAAAAGGTGGGAGGTTTTAAGCGATACACTAGGGGAGACCTGTTTACCTAGGGGGGCATCCCCTTTTATTTGAATAATATTTAGTTCTAAGTTTTATAACTCAGTTGGGGGTGAGTGATAACGCCGATTCTCTCTCCTACCTTGGCATTCATTTTGAAAAAGAAAGCTGTGACAAGTTATAAATGAAAAAAAGGTTTTACATGGTCTAAAGTAAAATTTTGCAGTTCATCTCTTTTTATGGTTGTACAAAGATAATTCAAATATTTTTCTTTGAATTCTAGTACATAATTTTGTTTGTAACTTTAAGTACTAAATAAATTGCCTTGTACCTAGGGTGGTGGCCCTAGGTACAATTGCAATTAATATTCTTTGTTATTATTTTATTAAAACAAGTTTTTATAATATAAGGAAGAAGGTGGCCTCTTAATTATCTGAACCATTTTGATTTAGTCAAGTTTTTTATTATAACTGGATGTTATTTAAATGAGAGGTGTGTATATTTTCTGAAACTTTCAATATGCTTGACTTATAAAAAATATGTTTGCTACCATTATTGTTATTATTGAGGATTATCATTTTGTGTGTGTTTACACAAACATAAGAATTCATTTAATAAAAAAAGAATTTTTTATAATTATAAAAACAGAAGCATAATTCTAAATAATTTCTAATAAGCATAATTCTCGAAGTAAATCAACAGAAGTGGGCGAAAACCAGGGAGAGGTAGAATCTTGACTGACACACCAGAAAAGGAAGAAATCAAAAATATCATGCTATTAAAATTGCCAAAGAAAAGAAAAAGGAAACTTGTAAAAAAACCTGAGTTTGAATATAAGGCAACTACATACAAAGAATTAGCAGATATTGAAGATTCTCATTCCACTGATGATGCAAATTCTACAGGAGGCGATGTATGAAATACTATTGAAAAAGGGGGGGAGGGATTTTTGTTTAACAAAAATACGAGGCAAACAAACTGAACATTTTTATGTGGCAGAAATAATAGATGTTAAGGAACACTATAGTGTTAAATTTCTGAAGAATATTGCTCGTTGAAATAAGTTTCCTTATGATAAAGAAGAAACATTGTGACAACAGAAATATTGTGTTCAAATTGCCCAAACCACAATCTGTTGGTGCTTCAGAGCAACAATGTATGAAGTTCACGTTTGTAACCAGTTTTTAAATTATAATGTTGAATGAAAATACGTGTAATTCCTTAATAATTTGGGGCATTGCAAATTAAATAGTTGCATGATAAATTATTATGTTAGCTAATATTAATTCTTTTATTAAATTCATGTGTGTATGTTTGTTTTCTATTGATTACATAGCGAAGCCTAAGTTTTAGGGAAAGGCCCTAGGTACAACAGCTGCTGGCCCTTGGTACAATGACATAATTGTACCTAGGGCCATTTTTGAGTTTTTTTAAAAAGCTTTTATTTCACAGAATTTATTATTTTAAGTACTTATATTAACTCTTATTGCATGGTAGTTAGTATAATGATGAAAGCATATCAGTTTCACATTTTTTAAAGAGGCCAGTGGCTCTGTTTTCTTGCATTGAAAAAAAGTGGCCCTAGGTACACAGGTCTCCCTACTCGTTAGTGGAGAGATTTTGAAATCACGCTAAACACATCCATAGTGTACAATATTAAAATTAGTATTTTATATATAAAAATTATCCAAAGTAAATATCCTGAGTATAAAAATAAATTGAAAAATGATATACAATTCTAACACCAACTGACATAAAAAGAGCTGAACTATCTTTATCAACGCGAAAGTATAATTTGAAAAAATAATTACAATCATATTAACCACCTGCTTCCTCAACATGTATTTGAGCCATCTGTCTGTTTTGCTCATTCACTGATGCCCTCTCTAATTTAATGAGCAACTACCCTCGCACTGCGTTTGCTTCGCCAGTGTGATGACCCAAGTTCGACTTTCTGCAATACAGTTTTATGTACTGAAGCTGATTGACTGCAGTTAAAATGTAGGTTAAAACAAAAACATATGAAATTACAAAACAGCTCTGAGTGGGCCTTGTATCCGAATTCTTTTGGGGACCTTTTTCAGATATGAGCACCCCATGTAAGTGGAACTGCAATAACATTCGTTGGGGGCCCTGCATCCTTGATACAGCGGTAGCTCTACCTCCCTGACAAAAGCAAACCATAATAACTTTAAGTATTTTTTTAACAAATTACTAATGGAATCTGTTTAAGAAAGTTATAATTTTATAAAGCAATAAAAAAAAAATAAGGTGCAATATTTTGATGACTCAAAATCAGAAAATCTTAGTTTTACTATTTGTATTTTAATAGTAACATCAAATGAAAGGTACTTACGTATTATCGCAACCTATTGGCGACATTGTATAAAACGAAGCACATGATTGCCAATTCCGCGCGTACAATTTGAATCTCTCCGTATCCTTCTAAGTATTCGTTTCATAGACGAAATTCTTTACTTTCTCTTACACACATTCCCTAATATAAACTGTATCACACTACTTATTTTAGAACACATCTCTCTGAGAAATCTGCGTGATCAAATCATAGATGTTCAGGAATGCTAATAAGAAAACAATAAGAGATGTACATATCAATCTAAACACGTTTGTCTTCTTAATGTTTCAAGACATATACAAAATTATAATGATTGTATTTTCCCTTATCCACTGTACAATATCCAAAAATAAGCTTCAAGTTATTAAATTAATTTTAAATTTAGATAAGAAGAAAATTTCGAGAAATAGTGAATTTTGATATAGGCCGTTATATCAGAACACACAATTTCAAAATGAAAAAAAAATTAAATGACGTGCAAAAAGGTTAATGCTGAATAAAATAATTAACAAAACAATACAATTTAGTGGAGAAAAAAGAATGCAACGTGACATTACTTTTTTTTATAAAAATCAATATCACGAGTATTAGTACATTAGTAAATTTCTAAAAACTTAATTTATATCTTTCAACTTTAAAACACCAATTTCTATCATAAATGTTAATTCATTCGACATCTTAAGATAAAATTATGAGAAGTATATTAAAATTTCTCAAAATTTCGTATGACAAAACTTATACACTTAGTTTTCTCAATTAAAATATAAAGAATATCTCCTTTAACCCAACTATATTATAAAAAAATATCATATCATATCTTATATTCTTCTTCTTCTTAAAGTTCTGTTCAGAAAAACTCAGTCACTTCAATGTTACTAAAATCTGAAATATTTATTTTACTGACCTCTATTCCTTAATGGCCGAAACATTTGGTGACTCGTAATCCACATGTTGTCATTTGATTCGCACTTGTAAAATTTTATTTATTCATTTTTCTTTCGATGTTGGCACTTCACTATTATTCGATGGTGGTTAAATTCACGGCATTACCATGCAGATTTTGCGGCGACGAAGATTTTTTTTTCTGGCGGAAGGAATATGTCTGACTTCACGGGGATAGTAAATTCACAGTTCTCTTCTTTTTTTATTTTCTCTAGCAGCAGGACATGCTTCTTTCATCACGGAGATATAGGGGATCCTTTTTTTTTAGACTTTGTTCATTTCACTCGCGGTAAGCTGGTTGGCCTTTTCAGCAAAGTCAGAATTACTCGGATATAAAAATGGTTTCTTCTCGGGGTCAAAAACGCGTTTCTTCTCCTTCCGTACCATAGAGCATTCCTCTTCAATTTCGGCAACCCGACGTCTTCAGTAAATATATGTGTAGAGCACCGTCGGTGTTTCATCAAATTCTCCATAGCATTTATTACGGTCGCGCGCGCGTTGGCGTTCGTTTTAATTTTAAGATGATTTTAAGAATACATTTAAGTTTAAATTCTGAAATGTGTTTTCAGGAATCCTGCCGGCTTTATTTCTGACATGATTTTAGAGTCAGAAACAGACTTAGTTTTAATATAAAGGTCTTTATTTGATCAAAGTTTGACATCATCTGACGCAAGAGGCAGAGAGAGTAAAAAGAACGCCACAGAATAATCTTAAGTGGGTTAAGCACTTAAAACACCGATCGTGGTGTCCATGAGTGCTCTTGAAAGTTAATGCTGACATATAGGGCTATTAAATATAACGATCTGAAATTAGACATGTTTATTGGCTAGGCCATATGTTCGGAAGAAATAAATGGGTGGTTAATTTGATACTTGAAAGGTGAGGAGAAAATATAAAAGTGAACTTCTAGCTAGGGAATTAAATTTTTAATCTAATTTAATTATATATATATATATATATTATTACTATTATTATTATTATTAATTAACGGTAGAAGTTAAAGAAACGTCTGTCGGGGCCTTTTCGTTGAAGAAATTTATTTGATCAAATGTCTGAACTGTGTGTGTTTTAAGGGAAAAATTAAATTTTGCAAGTCACAGGACTCGCATATAGCTCAATTTTTGATTAATACCATTTCCTTTATCAACCTTTTCTCTTCTGGTGCCTATGCTTGCTAACCCCCAAACATTATGCAATTAAGGTTGTGTACATTGTTGTTATTGTTTTCTATATTTCGCGTTTTTTTAATACTTACCTACCTAGAAATGATTTCAGATATGGAATGGAATCAAAATCTGACCAAATTTATAACTGAAGATTATTTAAATTTATCTACCAGGATGGTTTTAAGCGACTGGTATGGAAAAAAACATTTATAATTCGCACAAAGATAGAAGAGAAGCTGTAATACTCATCGAAAAATGTAAATTAACACCACTACTCAAACGGCAACGGACATATAAACAGTACTACTACGGAAAAAAAATATGATGCAGTTTAAGAAGTTACTAAGAAATCTTTGATTTTGAAGAGAAAGCCCGAATCCAATTCATTTGCAAAAATAGTACCGACGGAAAGTTTTTATCACATATTTCGGGAAACTCACCATTCAACTTGCCACAGAGAAGAGATAAAATGCTGTATAGTATGGAATTGAAATACCTAATACCTACTGCAGTTGTACTGGAGTTTTTAAAGCTGTGAAAGGTTTGTCAGACGTATGATGAGACCAATGATGAGTAAATTTGTAACATTTTTAAATTCAGTCGGACCTCTGTATAACGAAGTCGCAAAATCTCCAGAATAATTCGTTTTGTAGAAAATTCACTATACAGAGGTTCATCTTTCAATTTTCTTTTTAAACCACATTAAAAATATTTTAAATTTGTAAACTCTATATATTAAAAAAGAAATTATTCACACCGTTTTGTAAAAATTAATATATTTTTCTTTTATATATCTTACCTATCGAAAAAAAAAGGAAAGAAAAGAAAAAAAAGAAAGAAAGGGGGAAAAAAAACGGCAAGAAAGTTTTTAACGCCTTTATTCACTTCCTGAAGAATTAAATTTTTTTCTCTGATGCTCAAGCACTTGCGTTTTGACATTTTTGAGCTACTAGAAACGAAGTTACCAGTACGGCTAATGAATACTACAAATGAACGGAGACTAGTTCAAGGACTCGAAACAACTCCACTAAGGGTGAGAGGGGATATCGAAAATGTTTCCAGTGAACAGGGCAATGAGGGTTAAAAGTTTCACTTCTTGGATGAAACGCCCAGAATTCTATTGCTCTCGACGAGTTAGGCACTTAAATAAACTAATTCAAGATCCATGACCACTATAAAATGTGTTAAAAGAGGAAATAATTTGAAATGTTGAGAAATACTTTAAAAAATAGGGAGAAAAAAATTGAACCACAAGAAAAAAAATTTCTTTATATAGAAAACGATTTTCGCTATTGGAAGGTCATTTTACGAAGAAAACCATAAAATGCTGTTGATTTCAGGAAATTCACTATATAGTAAAATTCGCAATATAGAGGTTTGTAATATGCAGGTACGACTGTATATAACTTCTAATTAACTAAAAAAGTTTTACGTTGTAAATAAATAATTATTGAATTTCTGTAAATAAAACTACGAATATATAAGAGTTCAAAATGGAGTACTTTAAGAACATCGAAATTAAAGACTTCTGTATTAACAAGAGAGAGAGAGAGGGAGGATACAATGATTTATTTTACAAGGGGATGACACGACTAAGGAAACTCATTTTGGGACGAGATTTGGTGTACTACTACTCCCTTAGGATTTTCAACCCTTTATGTAATTCCACCGAATGAACAGTCAATCCGGAGAAAATAGTCTTCGAAATTCGAGCTTAGCTTTTACACAATTAAATTTTTACTTCCTCAAGAGACTCAGTAGCGTGATTGGTAAAGTAACTATTTACTACGCGATCGGCCTCGGTTCGAGTCACGCGATTGTGTGTTTTTTTGTTTTAATTATTAAATTCATTTAATTATTCTTATATTTAAATAAATTTATTTAAAAAAAGGTTTATATTAATTAGAAATGATATTTTAGATAATTATTTTGTATTTTAAAAAGTAAAATAATTACTGTAATTAAACCAAAATAATTTAACCAAATAATACATATATGGATCTATGTATATTTTAGAATTTAGAGGAGTATAATAATTTATAATTCAAATTTTTGATAAAAATTAAGAGTGCTGCATTGTCTAAAAACACAGTAGACAAAAGACTGCTTCATTATAGACTGAACCAATTTAAAAGCTAGCCACCTTTGTCATTATGCTTACAGTACTGTGCAAATTTCTATAATGCATAAATGTACTATAATGAAAACTTACTTTTGGTAATGTTAAACTAACTTAAAAAAATGTTAATAACTTAAAAAAAGTTATGCGTTCCTCTCAAAAGTGCCTTAGATTACCAATCGAATCAAACAATAATACCAGTTACATAATTTTAAATACAAGTTCAAAGATTGAAAAAAAAGGTACATTTGTAAAAATTTGCTAATGCTAAATATTTTTAAACTAAACTAAAAACATTATTAATAAGAATGATTTAATACATTTCCATATATTTACAACAATATAGACTAATATATATAGTTAATATTCTCTACTATAGAGAAATGAATCAAACATAATCACTAAAACTGAGGCAAAACAAAACTGAAATTGTAATATAACCAGACACACAATACTTTAGAAAAGATATTTTTGAAATTATAAAAATAATCGAGTAGACAAATACTTGACGTCTTTGAGGTAAACATTTAACTTGTTGATAGTAACTATTATTTTGGTACATAAATTCTCTCGTAGATCTAGTATAATGAGCGAATCAAAAGTACCCAAATCATTATATTTGTAAGTATGTTAATTTCGAATAATTGTAATAGTGTTAATCGCTAGTATCAATAGAATGGAAAGATCTCCAAAATCAAAACCACAGGAATATAACATGTTTTCCATCTATAATTTTGTAAGGTATAATTTTTGTACTAACTCTTTTCTAATAGCAGTGTCATTAGGTTTATTTATAGTAATGTACATGGTTTTTTGAGGCATGTTTTCCTCACTTGTTAGTGCATGCATTGAATGTATTTGCAATAATTAATAATAAATACTTTTTAATAATCGGTATTTAAGAAATTTGTAAGAAGCTTTTGTAAATTATTACTGAATAAGTCTAAAAAGCTTAGGATAAGAATAAATGTCAAGAAATAAATTGTTATTACTTGTTACGGTTTTGTATAACATGACAAAACTAAAATTATGTAATGATGTACAGAAATCACAATAAAATCATATTTAGGAATTTGTGCAATAAGTACAAATAGCAATATGCTATTCCTTTCAATATTTTCTAATTAAAGAGAAATAATTAATGATTAACTAAGCTTTAAAAATGCATAATGAAAAAAAAAATATATTCTTTAATTAGGATCTGTTTTGCATGACTGAAGTTGCACATTTTTGTATCCGATGCTTTTAATTCTGTCAAATTTAAATAAGTATATATACATGTGACACATAATTTTATGTATCCATTAGATCAATATTTATTTTTTGAGATTTTGGATATTGCTTTTCTTTTTTTCATTACTTGCATAAGATATTTATTTATTTACGTGAACTGAAAAACATTTCCATAAAAATATAATTTCACTGTTAATTTCAAATTACCTAAACATTTTTAAGAAAATAGCCGTAGTTAATTAAAAGTAATTACAAACTATCTCCTCAAATGCACAGATGAGACCATCATTATTAAATTTAGATATATTAGTTAAATAATTGCACTTATTTTTGTTTTCATTTAAACACGATTTTTTCAGTTATGCTTTAATTTTAATTTTCATATTCATTGTTTTTTCAGTTATACTTTAATTTTTGTTTTCATATTCATTATTTTTTCAGTTATGCTTTAGTTTTTGTGTTATATATATAGAAAAAAAGAGCTTTTTTGACCCATGTTATGTTTTAAATTTTAAAGATTGCTAAATATTAATGAAATAGCTTGTATCAACATTTGGGATTATTTTCAATTAAGAACATTCTTTAAAACCTTGCTTTGTGAATTAAAATCGTTTTTTATACATTTAGTTAGCTTTTATTTATCTATACCTATGACCTAAAATGGTCTACAGTTTCTTTCAATCCTACGTACTTTGCAATATAACTATTTTTAAATCAAAAAAGGCAACCGAAGAGAAGGATTTTCAAACACATATAAATAAAATTATTTTTATTCCATGAACTGTATCATTTTCTTATTTTTTTTTTCTAATCGTAATTTAGTTCTTTAGAAATGAAAACTACAAAACAAAGTTTCTAACTTTTCAAGTATTTTAGTAAAATTTTTCACACTTTTTTCCCAAATATAATACAAGCCTTTGAGGTCAATATTGTTTTATCTCAATAAACGCTTAAGAGTTTTTTTCCAAACTTTACGGCACAGCGTTAAATGATTATTTTTGCTAATGCATTGCTTAATGGAGTTATTATTGGTAAAAGTTAAAATAAGACTTTATTAAAAATATCTGACTTATGAGTACCGTCCTAAATAAGTCATTTGTAGTATTCCAGCTTGAATGGACTATCACACATATAATTCTGCTTTGAAAGCATATTTTTAAATTAAAATTACAGTGATATAATTTATTTATATTATTAAAATCATTTTCGAGTACTATTATCGATTATTGTGAAAAAAAGGAGCAAGTAAATTTAATAAAAAATAATATATATCCTATAACACAATTGTACTGAGCATCAGTTTTAAGAAATGCACCATCTGTTAACTTCTACATATAACAAAATGTAGTAATACTTTTGTGTTAAAAGGCTGGCATATATATCTTTAACATAGCCACCTAGCAATATTCCAATCAAATTAACGTCAGAGAAGTGTTCATGGGAAATAATAATAAAAAAAATTCTCCTTTAGATGATGCTAAACTTTTTTCATCGATATAACGATAGAATAATATGGTTTATTGGACTCAGGTGGTAAGTCTACTGAACATCTTTTTATGTATCGATTGATAGAGTTAGATAAATATTGGTCGACATTAATATAAAGAACTCTTTTTATTGCATTAAAACTTGTAATTAAACTAGAATACTCTCTTTGGATATTTTTTTCAGCGTTTTCATTACCTAATACATTTTTCCTAATAATGAACAAATTAATTCTATTGCTAATAAATAAAAAAAAAATTCCAATTATTTGTCCCATTTGAGATTCACTAAGTATGAGAGAATGACTTTTAAAATGATGCTTACCAAATATTTTCTTTAAAATTTCTAATTAAATATAAACTTAAAATGAATCTAGTTTAATTTTTTTTTATTTCTTATAACGTCTTAATATA
Organism: Trichonephila inaurata madagascariensis; assembly: GCA_019973955.1. Classification (NCBI taxonomy): domain Eukaryota; kingdom Metazoa; phylum Arthropoda; class Arachnida; order Araneae; family Nephilidae; genus Trichonephila; species Trichonephila inaurata. The sequence continues at coordinate 93,171 of BMAV01018032.1, read as the reverse complement.
AATTTATTCACCTTATTTATTACAAAGTAGCCAAAAGAGCGGAAAAACGATTTTATTTCAGGAAAGAAATGTAGAAATTATTTAGTTCTATCCATTTATAGTTATATCTAGCTGTTTTGATTGACTAAAGATGATAAGACACAACTTAAGGAATTGCGATCATGGTCATGTAAATGTAGATGAAATATATTAATAAATGGATTAGAATTTCAAAAAAAGTTAATCTTATTTAAAGTATTATTTATTTCAATATTAAAAAATACTGATTTAACTTTTATCACCCGAAGTACCAAATACAAAGAAAATACCAAACATAAAGTAGCAAATATAAATTATAAGCAACAGTTAAAAAAATATTTCTTACAATACGATTTATTATTATTAAATAATTAGTAAAGTAATATCCTCGAAATACATTTTTGATGTATAAGAGGAAATATATTCCTTGCAGAGATTAATCTTTTCATTTTCTTCAGAGTTGCTTTGAAGTTTATTAATTAACGATATATGTTTTGGGGGAGTTTTCGAAAAATACTCTTCTAAAATTTTGCCATTTGTTCATAGGTAACCTAAAATCGGTAAAAACAGGAGGATTTTTTTTTGCACAGTTTCTTTTTAGATATGATTACATATCTTATTTTTTCTCTTTTTTTAATCTTGTTAAAATTAAATGAAAACTTCAGTATACCAAAGCAAAAAAGAGAAAAGACAATGTATTTTTGGTTCAAGAAATCTGTTCGAAGTATGATACAATTAATATTAAATTGACTTAAATTATTTAATATATATATATATATATATATGTGTGTGTGTGTGTAATAATTCCTCCTTATATCATTTTTAATAACTTTTAATTATTTGGTTCAGTCATTCAGGACACGCGTTTAGTCATATTAACTGGCCAGCCCTCATTGTCGGTATTTTAATCGTAATCGAATAGTAAGATTGCGTCAGAAATTGGCAGGTGCTTGTTTCTGATTACTCGTGTCTTCTGTGGGAAGGTATGACGTGACCTTCACAGCCTAGAATGAGAAAAGAGAGAGAGCTCTTTGTACCTCGCTCTCTTTGTCTCTTTATCTGTTTGTCTTCAACATGTAATATTCGCTGTCTGATTTTTGATTTTGTCGTATGTGTGATATGTGAGTTTTCAACCAAGTTAATTACCAAGTTCAAATGTTGTTATCCATTAACGTTCATATATGTGTGTAGCCATGAATAAAAAAGATGAGAATTAATTCAGAATAGATTTTACTGAAACAAAACAAAGCAACACTCCAAACATCAAAAATATGAAATAATCATTACCATTACAATCATATTCATACTCGCCAAATTACGATATTCATCTTTATAATTCGACCCGGGATTACAGTAATCGTTGCCGCTTGACAGGAATATTATATTTAATCGGTACGATTTGAACCTACGTGGGAAAATCCCAATGGATTTCGAGAAATCTTGGTATTTATATGCAGCTCAAATCACATGATCTGGGTGGATATATATAGATGTAATTCAAAAGATTCCCGTTAGGTCGATTACAAATTTAAAACATGTTCAAAATTCAATTTATTACATATTCATTTATGCATTTATGTGTATATTATATATATATAAATATATGGACTCCGAAACTACTCTACCGATTCTGACACAATTTTGCATAATTCGTATCATTTCGTCGAACTTAAAATATAGGATAGTTTTTATCTCAATTTTTTTTTTAAAAAGCGCATAAATGTAATCATAATATTTAGTGTCACTTAGATTAGAATACATGTATAAAATTGCATCAAGGACATTATGACAAAAAATTATTTAAATACAATATTTTGGCAAAAAATTAACTTAGGATAACCTTTTTTCCAAATGTTCTCCTTTTGTAAAAATGCTTCTATTGTATTAATATTTTGCCTGTATATAGCTCAGACCTCTGTACAGAGGCTCAACTATGATTTTTGAAAAATTCACATTATTTTCAGAGTTACAACCATTTGAAATAATGATCGGCGTATTTTCTTAAAATTTCTCCCTTCTGTTTTCGTAAAACATGGATAAACCGACTTCCAAGTTATGCGTTTCAAAATTTAGTGAGCCTCTGTACAGAGATCTGAGCTATATACAGGCAAAATATTAATACAATAGAAGCATTTTTTACAAAAGGAGAACATTTGGAAAAAAGGTTATTCTAAGTTAATTTTTGCCAAAATATTGTATTTAAATAATTTTTTGTCATAATGTTCTTAAAACAATTTTATACATGTATTCTAATCTAAGTGACACTAAATATCATGAAAATTATACATTTATACGCTTTTTTAAAATCATGGTTCCGAACGTAGTCGGATACCTTAATAGGTGATGCGTTAAAAGCTGTAGCTTGATAGTTTTTTTTTATATCTTCGTTTTATTTTTCAATTTCTACTATTAACTCACACTCTATATATTTATTTGTTAGTTTATTTATTTATTTATCTTGGTGGAATTTTCAGTCGTTATAATAAAATACATTTTAAAGCGCTCAATTGAGCTGAAATTTTATATACATGATCAATTTGGATGACAATACAATAATTTCATTATAATTAATAAAAAATAATTGATTAAAACTAATTATTTAAAGAATTACAAATACAGCTACGTTGGCATCATTTTTGGCGACTTGTGTCAAAACTTGAAAAGGTTTTTTTCTCACGTTTTAAAGCATTTAGTTGAACTGAAATTTCATAGACACGATTGTTTTGGATGACAATGCGATACTTTAAAGAAAATTAACAAAAGTTAATTACCACTTAATGTTGTGATTCTGTCCCATGTATATACATATTTATATTAATTGTAACTACACTGCTGGCCACCGTAAATGTAACACCAAGAAAGGACAAGAGATAGCACAACAAAATTTATTTTGTAGATAACATGTTGACCAAGTATCAAATGATTAAATTTATAGACTTGTGTGAAGTGTTGTTCCTGCAAGAATCAGTAGCCAGAGTAGCCGCCATTGTTGGAGATCACCACTGCCACACGCCTCGGCATTGATTCAAAGAGACTTTGGATGTTTTCTTGGGGTACAGCAGACCAAGCAGCTTCCACACGTTGCCAAAGTTGATCTGGTGTGGCAGTTGGGGGTGTAATCTAGGTCAATCGTTGAGCAACCATGGACCACATGTTTTCTATCGGAGAAAGATCCGGAGAGCGAGCCTTCCAGGGAAGCAATTCAATCTGGTGATTAACAAAGAACCTTTGGACAATGCGTGCCACGTATGGTCACGAATTATCCTGTTGAAATATGGCTGTGGCCAAGCCCTGAACGTAAGGAAGGACAACTGGCTCCAATACCTCGGAGATGTAGCGCTGCCTGTTTAAAGTACCGCCAATGCGTACTAGAGGAGTGCGAGAGTGATATCCAATACCGCCGCATACCATAATACCCTGTGCAGGACCAGTGTGGTGGTGCATAACGCAGCTGTCCAGCATTCTCTCTCCACGGTGTCTCCAGACTCGAATCCGACCATCATGGTGTTGCAGACAGATGTGTGACTCGTCAGTAAAGACAACTTCCTTTCATTCTGCCTCCCACATCCTTCTTTCATCGCACCATTGGCGGCGGAGACGTCTGTGGTTCTGCGTCAAGGGTAGACCAAGCAATGGACGTCTTGCGGACAGACCACTCTGCTGTAAACGGCGTCGAACGGTACGCGCAGACACTGAATGATGCATTACAGACTCAATGTGCTGTGATATGGCTCGCGATGTGACTGAGCATTTCGTCACTGCCATGCGCACAATTTGCCTGTCCTCACGTGAAGTGGTGCACTGAGGTGGATGCGATCGACCACGTCGGTCCGTCGTACCCTCCTGCATCCAACGGTCACATATCCGCATTACAGTTGTTTGGTTTCGTTAAACACGACTATCGATTTCCCTGAAAGATAATCCACAATCTGGGTAGGCCACTATCCTTCCTCTGTCGAACTCTGATACTTGATCAAAAGCTGATCGCTGTTTTCTACGAGACATAACTGATCGTTTTTTGAAAAAAACCACAAGAAAAACACAATTGCCGAACTTGAGATCATCGAAATCTCCAAGCCTTAAACAGTGCTTTGAAGTGGCACCACAGGCACGCGTGATGTGTGTCTGCGCTGAAATTCTAATCATTTGCATATCTCACCTCCGCTAAAGCATGTTGTAAATTTTATGTTATTTGCATGTTTCCTTCAGGGTGTTGCATTTACGGTGGCCAGCAGTGCATTTAATAAAAAGTAGCCAAATAAGATTTTTCTTTGTTGATCTAAGTAGGAATTGATTAAATTTTTTAAATAACTTGTTTCGGTGGACAACACACTCACACATGTATAACAAAGAACAATTTACAATAAACGAAGGACAAGAAAACACAGTTACATTGTAAAGAAGTATCGGCTGGCCAATCTCCTTGAAAATCTCGGCTATATATGAAACACAGACTGGAAGTTCCAAAACTCACATGACTTCCGTGGACGGATCTTGTAAATGGTGGACAAATATCGCACGAGGTGGTTACATAAGGAATAACTAATAAAACGCTAAGTACATAATTTTGCAGTGTTAAAGTTATAACTACATTCCGTTAGGCGGGTATGCTAACAGTTAATTATTTACATGAAAGTCCTGGAGGGTCAGAACTATCACAAATTTTAAAAAAATTGAGCTGAAATTAACTTGAATTATTGTATGTATGTACACTCGGAAAAATACAGATGATTTCCGAAGTAAAAAAATTCGATATACTTAGAAATCCAGCAATATGTTTCATGATGCTATTGGTAAGTACATGAGACTGAAATCCATTTCAAGAATGTAAAGCTAATCTAATAAGCCGGCTGGGTGGTGTGGTTGTTTTGTCGCTGGCCGTCTGCACCTAAGGTTGCGGGTTCGACCCCGGCTCAAGTCGATGGATTTTCATGATGCAGAAAATCGACAGTGGCCTTGTCGTATGATTATACGGTTTGTAAAAGATTCTTAGTGTCTGTTTGGCTTTGGTGCTTTCGGCAAAATTAAAATCCTATTACAGGTTCGCGCATCATCAAGAGCTCAGGGTAGGAAACTGGACGTCAAAATTATTTGCGGTAATTGGTAACGCCTATATGTTGCCGCGCTAAAAAGTGATACTAACTCCTGGGGAATGTATTAGGTCAGCAAAAATTAAAATACCAATACGCAGCCCCATTAGAAAAAAAAAAGCTAATCTAATGCAATTTTTACTTAACGTCATATCTAGACGAAGTATTTATAGAAATGTTATAAAGAATCTACAAAAATATAGGAAAATATAGTAAAGATTACCATTTGCTGAAACATTTTTTCTTTAAAATCTAAATTTTGTTAATGTATACCTAAATAAATTACTTTTCTGGATTGGAAGGTCATTCCATAACTTTGTTGCTTTTTAATTTCAAGTTGTCCAGGTAAAAAAAAAACTCTTTTTTTTTTATAGAACCTCTTCTTATCAGATTAATCTACTTTGTTATAAATTCCATTATATACGGATTTCTACTTTAACATTAATGATATTGATGTTTGTGAAAGTAATGGATATTTTAAAAGCAATGAAACGTAATTTTAAAAAAAAGTATCAATTGATAAAATAAAAAATTTTTATGACTGTAGTCAAATTTATCACATTCAGGAAAAATGAAAATCCGGTGAAAAATTAATGAATAAATAAAAGTTTTTACCTAAAATTTGATTTACAGCTATTTTCGTATACTCTACATTTCTACATCATTGCAGATATAAGATATCAAATTTGTTAAAAAAAATTATTATAATATATACGTCTGTGTCGAGGATGACATAAATTTAATTAATAAGATGATGTTAGTCGAACATATTATTTATTATAACATCATATTAATTTAATTAACATATTAAAAAAAGCACGTTCATTGATTTTATTTATTTTACTCAAAGTTAAATATTTAACTGAATTTGCAATTTATACAAGAATGAGTACATATTTATTAAAAATTATTATATTCTACAAGGAAATATACACAAAGAATGTGAAGATTTTTAATCCTCTCACTTTATATCAATTCAGTTACGTATTATAAACAAACAGGAAAAGGAATGAAAGAAAAATCATTTAGATTCTACACCCTAATTTTTAGGTATATTTATATATTTTGTTGAATATGGAAAGAGAAAAAAATCCATGTTGATTATTTAACTCAGTGATTCCCAAAGTGTTCCCCCAATCATTTTCCGTCATAGACCCCCGGGGTCTATGACGACCTGCAAGGGGTCCACTCCAGCAACAAAATAATTTGGGGGTCTATGTGGTGTAAATAGGGGTCTAAAATAGTGATTAGCATTAAACCAGATCGTGACTTTAATTTTAAAAGAAAATTTAATCAAGTGGAAACCAGATTTTTTTTATACCTATTTAATATATTTATTTCCTAATTAAGTTATCCGACTACGTTCGTAACCGTGATTTTAAAAAAGCGCATAAATGGATACTTTTCATGATATTTAGTGTCACTTAGATTAGAATACATGTATAAAATTGTTTTAAGGACATTATGACAAAAAAAATTTATTTAAATACAATATTTCGGCAAAAAATTAACTTAGAATAACCTTTTTTTCAAAATGTTCTCCTTTTGTCAAAAATGCTTCTATTATAATAATATTTTCCCTGCATATAGCTCAGATCTCTGTACAGAGGCTCTACTATGATTTTTGAAAAATGTTCTGAGTTACAACCCACACACACACACATTGAAATAATTATCGGCGTTTTTTTATTAAAATTTATCTCCTCTGTTGTCGTAAAACATGGATAAACCCACTTCTAAGTTATATATTTCAAAAATTCCAGTTGAGCCTCTGTATAGAGGTCTGTGCTATATACAGGCAAAATATTATTGTAATAGAAGCATTTTTCACAAAAGGAGAATATTTTGAAAATGGGTCATTCTATGTTCATTTTTTTTGTCAAAATATTGTACTTAAATAATTTTTTGTTGTAACACTATTCTTAAAACAATTTTATACACATTTTCTAACCTAAGTGACACTAAATATCATAAATAGTATCCATTTATACGCTTTTGCAAAATAACGGTTCTGAACGTTGTCGGATACTTTAATGAGTTTAATTTGTAATCACAAGGTGACATCATAAGTTTTATTAAAACAAGGACCATCATTTCAGCGTCTTACCTGTTTTTTATCCCGAATTATGGAATACTTTAAATAAGTTTTTAATTGCTTTTCTTACCTAATGAGGAGTTTCAGCGCGGTTGCCAATCTCAAAAAAAAAAAAAAAAAAAAGACTACACTACTAGCCAAGGAAATTTAGAGTTAAACCTGACAAAAGATTGATGCAGCCAAATGTTGACAATTTGTCACTAAAGCACCAGATTCATCCCTCCCATTATAAACCTTTGTTTGCTAATCAGTTATTTTATGTATAATTAAACTTTTATTTAATTAATTAGCATTTGTGTTTTAAGAGAGTTTTAAACATTATAATCCACTACAATTAGAAATTTAAATCCTTTAAACTTGTTCTATACCAGCTGTCAAAAAGTCATTTAAGTCGATAAATTTGCAAAAATTCAATCTTAGGTAAACAGGGTCTACCCCTAACCAAAAAACACGGCAATGAGACAAAAATGTTTGATTTAGCTGCTGCATAACTAATTGCTTAGAAAATTAAAAATACCTTGTAGTGAAAATAAGAGCAGTCATGAAGTTAAAATAAACAGGAAATTCATGGAAATAAATTTTTTTAACTTTATTAACCTTCTAGTAACTCTGTAAAAACAAAAAAATGGTTATATTAAATGTTGGTAAACATCACTCACTTACGAAACAAATCATTTTAAATTCAATAAAGGAAACAACAAAATATTTTGCACTTGTCAATCATTTCATTCTAGAAAGCAGTTTGAATTTCTGTTACGTGACATTGCAAAATAAAAAAAAATGCGATGTAATTTATTGCATGAATTTTTTCTTCATATTTCTTCATACGTAAAATTTCTTTTCAGAATATCTCAATTTGCGTTATGAAAAAACGTTCGAATGAACTCACTCATTACTTACGCAAAGAAAACATTTGAATTCCTTTTTGTTGAGTTTATGTCACACTAAAGCTTTATGGTGGTTCTTTTTATGATTTTGAAACAACGGCAACACCAGAGCGAGTACTTCCATTTCCAAATGTGAAATACCAATACTTTTCCCCATTTCGTTTTATGGAACAGCAGCCCTTATAAATCTATATTTTCTTACTTGAAATTTTCGATCGGGAACTTTAGGAAACTTAAATATGAAACCATGGTTTATATAACTAAGAACTTGTTACCTAAAATAAAATATTTTTTCTTGGTAAAAATTATATATCTTAATAATAATAAAAAATCGATTTATAATAAATTTTACATTTTATGATCCCAAATTCTGTTAAATAATTGTGATCATACATCCAATTCTGCTGAGAAAACGCTTTAGAGTAAATATCTATCTCAATCAAACTTTTTTCCTTTTAACTGATAAGTTAAAATCCTAGTCACCGATCCGGTATAGTGGTTAGCGACACTGACTGCTGTGCCGTAGATCCTGGGTTCGAATCCCGGAAAAGACATGGATGTTTGTAAATGTATAGCGCTTCACGGCAAGGGGGTACTCTAAATATAGCCGTCGAACCGCAAGTCCTCTCGTGAGGTTGGTGGAAGAAGAAGAGAGGTGGGTGGCCCCTAACCACCCCCAGGTGTCCTCCCTCAAAATTGGGGGGAGGGGGAAACGAGCCAAATCGTACTGTCACCTGTAAGGTGCTCAAAGCTATGGTTAACGACAGGCGTCACTTAGCCCTTTACCATGATGAATTTCGTGGACCACGATATGGTTTTTGCCGATCAGGTGGCATTAGTAACGACAAGTTAAAAGCCTTCATGTGTATAATTCACTTTATATGTACTGAAATTTTGAGTTCATCAGGTTGTTTCAATCAACGGCACACTCTAAAAAGGACTCTTAATTCTTTTTACTCTCCCCTTACACCTTCTCTAAAAAGATTAAGGTCAGTGTAACGTTTCTCGCCACACAATTGTGAATCGGCTTCTTTTGTGGATATGATAACCACACGTACAATGACATCTGCACCCTTAAAATATTACGCGGTCTTGTCTTGGACATGGCCCTGGCAACCTGTGACACCACGAGGAATCCCTACTCCGCCCACGAACCGGATGTAACTTGAGGATAAAGATACAGACCCTAGCGAGGACAGTGAGAGAACGGGAGATGGTCTGAAAACTTACGTCACTGAGAATGGACGCAAAACTCCTCCCTCACAAGCAACAGAGCTTGGACTAATAATCTATAAATAATATTTTAATAGCTACAATGTATATATTATGCAAATAATAGCTGTGACGTAAATGAACTAAATATTTAAATTAATCAATATCACACATGCTACCTTTATTTATCTCAAACGTCACACCAGAAATTCTTTTAGAGATGGATTTCCGTTCACTCACTCCACACACACACCTACATAACAGCAAGCAAATACAAGTTAAAACCACACAATAGTGCACGCACATACATATATTTACATGCGCATGCTAAACGTGTACAGATCGCAGATAATTCGTTCCTTGAGTATAGAAAATAACAAAATATTTAACAAAAAAAGCGCAACAGCCCATGAGGGTCAAGGTCTATTGTTCCCATCTCAGTTTCATGACCTTCAGCACTGAGATGCATGAGCAGATGTTCCGGTCAGGCAGTCAGTCTGACTCAGTGTTTAGTTCCCAAGCAATCTTGGAAATCATTTTATCGATCCACTGAAGGGATGAAAGGCTGAATTGACCTTGAACAGTCCGGGGTTTGAACCCCAGAAATATTTAATATATAAAGACATAAAAAAGATTAAAAAGGACTAAATTTTTAAAAGTGTTACACGAATAGTAGTTAATATTACAATTAACAAAAACACTCAAATATGTATGATCAATGAGAAATTGTAAGCAAAGCTTTCCTTTTTAAAGATATAGATTTGTAAAATCTGTTGCAGTTTTTCTAGAAAAAATACACCAAACAGCAATATAATACTTAATATAAGCAGCTAATATTTATGTTAATATATTGTATAGGAAAAAAGAGTCAGCTAAATTTTTTTGTAATTGAAAATGAATTTAAGTTGATTTTTTCTAGCGTTAACTTATGAAATTTCGAAAAGATCAATTTCGCAAATTTCGTTCCAAGGATCTTTAATTAAAAAAAAAATTGCAATAAAAGCCGCGTGATGGGCTATTGAACATAGAATCTGACAAACTGTATGTCACTATTACAACTATTCCATTTTAAACTCTTTTCGTGAGAAAATCGTAAACAAAGTAGTTATATTTACAAAAAAATTGTTAAAATAATTAAAAGTATCTATTGTTTAGAAGTTGAGACTTAAATTCTTAAGAAAATTGTTATTTTATTTTCAGAATTGTTGTAAGATTAAAAATGAATAATCTAGTAATGTTCCAGTTAATTTAAGGATGAAAATATACTTTCTTAATAATTACAAATTAATCTTAAATGATATTTAACATTCGTTATAATTCGTAAGACATATTTTTCTCTAAATTAGTTCGTAAATTTCAAGTCGCTAAGAATTCAAATTTTTTTCATCTATTGTGTGTTTTGTTTTCAACTGCATTCAACCTGCTTCTCTTGCGCAAGAGTGATAAAAAGGTCAAAAGTACAGTAGATGTTACTGAACATACGCAATGAAAATTACAAGTTTTATCAGTTGCGTAAATATAAATTAATGTTGCAAAATATTTTTGAGAAATTGAGCATGGGTCTAAGCATTTTCTGAATAATCGTCATTAAAATGGGACAAAAAAAGAAAAAAGAAAGGAAGGAAGGAAAAGGGAGGGGAGGAAAAGAAATTAAAAAAAAAGCAAATAAAAAGACGAAATAAACACATGCTTTTGGGGTTGTTTTCTAAAACGGAAAATCTAAATCATAATTCATGCAGGATAAATTAATTTTGTTTTGTGCTCTTGAACGAGATAACAGTTAAAATTTCGGCTAATTTAGTTTTTTTAAAAAATAGCAAGATGTTTTTTACGCATATAATTTTTTTTTAAATTTCTGCTTAAATAAAGATAAAAATGACTTTTTAAGTAATGTTCTTTAAATGCTGAAATTGTTCTAAGGGTGGTCGTTAATTATAATTTGGTTAAATTATTTTATGCTTCTTCTCTCTGAAAATGTAATTTTTCATCTACATAATTAAAAAAATTTATAAAAGAAATGGAATTTTTGTGTTTCCATTCTATTAGTAATATTTTTCAAAGAAAATCAAATCATTTTTCATTTACTAAAAATTTTCAGTTAAATAACAAATAAATTTTTAGAGTACATACTTTTCTTGGAAAAACATAAAATTTTATTTCATGCTTTATACTAATAGGAAAATTTATTAAAGTAATCAAAACAGATAAAAAAAAAATTCATTGTACCTCACTCTTTTCCATTGTAAAAGGCTCGGTTTAAAACTTATTTTAAGTAAATTGAATTTTTTCTCGGAATTTCCTGAAAGAATATTCCTTTCTAAATTTCGAAAAAATTGAAATTCTTATATGTTAGCTTCATAAGAATACCAAACCTTTTTTACTATAGTATAAGATCAATAATTAAATGCGATTAATCAGATTGTAGAGCCTTTTTGCTACTTTTAGAAAAATTAAGTATTCATCATCTCGTCTAAATATAAATAGATCAACAGGGACTTTAAAATGTTGAATTCAAAAGAGATATAGAAGTATTGGAAATAAGCAATTTTTATTATTCCGTCTCAAATATAATTGCAAAACACTTTTTCAAAAGCTAATATTAGAAAAAAAAAACATATGCAATATCTTAAAAATTCAATTTGTAAGGTTGCCATAAAATTACATGATGAATTCTTTATAAATAGAACATGTTTATTTTTTTTTTTATTTAAATAGGTTTAAAAAAATACAAATTTTTATTTTAAGGTTATTTTAACTTTTAATAGTTCATTTTAAATTGTTCAATACTCTGATCACCAGACGATTTTTCTTTCGCCATATTAACGATGGACTGCTCAATGTAATTAATTTCACTGCGACAGAAGGATTTCCCGCCTTTTATTATGCGTATTTCTAACGTTTTCATAGTCCAGTAGTAATGATCGCAAACTTTATAGCTATTCTAGACCTAGTTCCAACAGACTTTTAGCATGAAATGAGTATTTACAAGCTTATCGATAATGTGGAAATGAGATTACGAAGTCTTCACGTAGCCGCGAGAGGAATTTAAGGGGGAAATATTAGTCGAATTATATATCATCCTTTTCACATGTTCTAAGTTGTAAAACCCATTGTGCTAATATATCTCTTGTAGATTGTAGAATAACGCTAATTTAAACCTAACCAATCAAATTTTTAATATTAGTTTTCCATTCGCAATTATATTTAGCTGTTAAGAAGATAATTCATGTCACGACTGATTTTGGAGAAAGCTTAAAAAATAGAGACTTAAATGTAATTATAATTTAACAGGTCGCGTTAAGATAAACATAAAAAGTGCTTTAAAAGTATCCGACTACGTTCGGAACCGTGATTTTGCAAAAGCGTATAAATGGATAATATTTATGATATTTAGTGTCACTTAGATTAGAAAATATGTATAAAATTGTTTTAAGAATAATATTAGAATAAAAAATTATTTAAGTACACTATTTTGACAAAAAATGAACATAGAATGACCCATTTTCAAAATATTCTTCTTTTGCGAAAAATGCTTCTATTATAATAATATTTCGCCTGTATATAGCTCAGACCTCTGTACAGAGGCTCAACTAGAATGTTTGAAATATATAACTTAGAAGTGGGTTTATCCATGTTTTACGACAACAGAGGGGAGCAATTTTAAGAAAAAAACGCCGATAATTATTTCAATGGGTTGTAACTCTGAAAATAATGTGAATTTCTCAAAAATCATCGTTGAGCCTCAGTAGAGAGGTCTGAGCTATATACAGGCAAAATATTATTACAATAGAAGCACTTTTTAACAAAAGGAGAACATTTTGAAAAAGGTTATTCTAAGTTAATTTTTTGCCGAAATGTTATATTTAAATATTTTTTTTTATCAAAATGTCCTTAAAACAATTTTCTACATGTATTCTAATCTAAGTGACACTAAATATCATGAACATTATCCATTTATGCGCTTTTTTAAAATCACGGTTTCGAACGTAGTCGGATACCTTAACCGTGTTTTCCTTTTTATATTAACATGTGAAACAGGATGACATATTATGTATACTAACTTACGAAGGTGTTATGATGTAACAGAAATACTGGTTTCGATATATGTCTGATTTATTCTTTAAAAATATTCAAATTAGGTTCAAAGCAAGTCCGCAGTATTAAAATTTAAGTACCCAGCACATGCTGTTCTTTAATGTGAAAAAATCTCAAGGAAAACCCTTTGTGTGCGTCTTAAACAATAAAGCAAAGTTCAGAATGATATACATGTAAGAAAAATGACTATTTTCTTCATGTTTTTAAATTTTGGGAGTCTAATACTTTTGAATAAAAAAAAAAAATTATTGTTGAATTTTCCCCGGATTTTAACTCAAACTTAGTTGTTAAAATGATAAGTCGGGAAGTTAAGTTTTAGACCCCATGTTTTAAAAATGAAATAAACAGCAAATACTCCTTTTCACTTATATTTCAAAGTTTATCTATTGAAAGTATGTTTTTTCACCCAACAATATTCGGCCCTTTTCCCAAATATTTTTTTTTAGTTTCAATTTAAATGAAATAATAATATTTACTAAGACATTAAAAAAAAAAAAAAACTTCTACTTTTTAGAATCAATTTCCTTTTTTCTAGCATACAAATTATAAATTGGAGGGGATGAGGGATAAAAGAAACAAGAGAAAAAAAAATGCTGGAAAAACTAGGAAAATTTAAACTTTTTTTCCCTGGATGTTTAAAAACAAAACATTTCAAAAAACATAAAGGCCGAGGGTTTTAAAAGGGAAAAATTTTTGGGGCGCAGTTCGACCCAAATTTTTTGAAATTCCCCTTTTAAATTAATGATCCATTGGAAACTTCTATCGAATTTTTTCAAATTCCCGAAAAAATGGGGAAAAAGACGGGGCCCTTTAACCAAAAAAAATGGGTTTTAAATTAAGGGTCGCGTTATACCCGGGTTAAAAGAAATTTTAAAGAAAGATAAAAGTAAAAACCTCCAAATATCAAATTGTTTTTTTAAAAAAGAAAACTTTCCTCATAAATTTTAAGGGGTCTGGAATTCCATTTATGGGAAACCCATGTTTTCCCGTAAGTTTTTTAAAAACCTTTTTTCCTCAGAAACTTCTAGTACTAAAAATGAGTTTTAACAGTAGGTTTTTGGTACCATCAAAAAGATTTTAAAAGGGAGGGTTTTGTTTTTTGTTAAAAAAAAAAAAGCAATTATAAATTTTTTAAAATGCCAAATTTTTTTTTTCCCTTAAAAATTTTGTTTAAAAAAAACCCTTATCTAAAACAAACGCTAGGGTATATTTTTTCCCCCCATTAAAATTTTAAAAAAAAAGTTGAAAGTATGCTCACTGCCTTTGGGGGATCCTTTCATTAATTAGTTTTTGGGGTCCATAAAGAGAAAAATAGCATTTTGAGAAATCGTCTTTAAAATAAAAAAATTTAATTTGCCCAAAGAGAGGCCTTTTCTTTTAAAAAAAAAAATAAAAAACACTTCAAATTTCCCCCTTTTATATATCAAAAATCACTTTAAGAGAAAAGTTTGAACTTTTAAAAAAAAAGTAAAAGTCAAAAAACGATAATTTTTTAAAAAAATTTATGTGCCATTATTTTTTCCTTTTTTTTTTTCAAAAAAATTTGAGATAATAACTCGTATAAAATGACTTCAAAACATTGGGGATATTTCGGGAATTTCTGGGGGTTTCTTGTAAAAAAAGGGGGTTTCGCTTATAGGGGGGAGCGAAAAAGCCAGATTTTACGATACATGTAATTTTCATTCGATCATAGTTTTACTTTTGGCCGAGAGATTGACGCATAATAATATTAATCGTTTTGGTCTGCTTATTGCAAAAAAACTTATCCACCATAAATTATACAGTAAATTACTGACAGCTGTCCAGTTTACAAGAGATAATTATAACTAAGATCTAGTTTTTAGGTTCACATTTACAAATGTGTAGACACTTCCGGTTACCAGAGTTCAAACAGGCATCTGGACTACTACTATCAAACGCAATATTATAAGCTCGGGGATTGAATTGCTTATTAACCTGTACTTGAGGTTTATCCCTGAAGGAATTATTGATTAGTTATATTAATGAGTAATCTCTCTTTGGCAGGGGATCATTATCGTTTGAGGAGAATAATAAACTTGGCTGGACCGGATTTAATGAATGGAAATAAAATATTAACTGAAAGGATATAATAATGAATAAAAATAATAAATATTAAAAATGATTCAAAAGCACTCATCCATTACAGTAATATAAAGCAGTGGTCACAAAATAGATATTCAGTTAAGTATAACGTAATTTTTTATTACTTTATTAGAAAATGATCAGTATATAAAATATAATGAATAAGAAAGATGAATGTATTGGATATCAAATGTTGATCAGTGCGATAAAATTTACAAATTTCAGAGTTCAGATGAAAATGATGTTAAGGTATCCGACTACGTTTGGAACCGTGATTTTGCAAAAGCGTATAAATGGATAATATTTATGATATTTAGTGTCATTTAGATTAGAAAATGTACATAAAATTGTTTTAAGAATAGTATTACAATAAAAATTATTTAAGTACAATATTTTGACAAAAAATGAACATAGAATGACCCATTTTCAAAATATTCTTCTTTTGTGAAAAAATGCTTCTATTATAATAATATTTTGCCTGTACATAGCTCAAATCTCTGTACAGAGGCTCAACTAGAATTTTTGAAATATATAACTTAGAATTGGGTTTATCCATGTCTTACGACATCAGAGGGGAGAAATTTTAAGAAAAAAACGCCGATAATTATTTCAAATGGTTGTAACTCTGAAAATAATGTGAATGTTTCAAAATCATAGTTGAGCCTCTGTACAGTGGTCTGAGCTATAGACAGGCAAAATATTATTATAATAGAAGCATTTTTCACAAAAGGAGAACATTTTGAAAAAGGGTTATTCTAAGTTCATTTTTTGTCGAAATATTATATTTAAATAACTTTTTTTGTCAAAATGTCCTTAAACCAATTTTACACATGTATTCCAATCTAAGTGACACTAAATATCATGAAAGTTATCCATTTATGCACCTTTTTAAAATCACGGTTCCGAACGTAGTCGGATACCTTAAGATAAAGACATTAGATAAACTGTTGATACAGAAAATAGCAAGTTTTAATTAAGCAGTGCAATAGTTCATTAAAAGTCTCATTTTTGCCAGTCATTTTGAGTTCTTGAAAAATGTTATTTTAATTGTAATAAAATTCCCACACCTTAAATGTAATAAAGTCAATACGAAAGAGTAACAAATAATTAAGGTTTTTCTCTGAAGATGTTTTTTCCGATTTCTGAAAATATTTAGATATCATTCAATGATTCGTACGTAATCCAGAAAGTAAGCTCCTTTTACGAATACAAAAAATAAGGAAACAATAATTTACAACTGATTGTTATTGCATAATGAACAACAAAAGCTCAAACTATTTTTCAACTAAGTACAACCATTGTTTAGGTGTTTATCATAGCAGGGCACAATTGTGTGGATGACCTCGTCAAATAACGAAGCCACCTGAGATTGCAGCCATTCCGTAACAATGGATCTGATCTCGTCATCGTCCCGGAACTTCTTGTCGGCAAGAAAGGACTTCAGGTCCTTGAACAGAGGAAAGTTCATTTGGTGTGAGATCCGCTCTGTAGGGGGAGTTGTCGAAAAATTCTTATCATAGCTTTGTAAGGCATTGTTGCGTGTCACATGCAGAGTGTGCTCTGGCATTGTCATGAATGAGCAAAATTCCGCCTCGAAGCATGACACGAGGCTTATTCTGTATTGCGCGAATCTGTTTTCTGAGTCTTTCTCAATTAACGTACCATGCTGACTGTTTGTCCATGTGCCAAGAAATGTAAAAGCAAAACGGACGCTTCGATCCCAAAATACTGTACACATCAATTTGCGACACGTGATTAGTGGCTTTGCTTTCATCTTTGTTGGCGATGACGTGTGTCTTTATTCTCTCGATTGCAATTTGGATTCCAAGGTTACATGATACAACCAGGTCTCATAATCAGTGACGAACCGGCTGTGATATGGTCGTTCTATGGTGACCATATCTTTGATTGTCAGCGTGAATTAGAGGTGTGGGACTGTCAAATTGAATAGACATTTTAAAATTCTTAATATGACTTTGTTAAGAATATAACTTAAATCTCTAATAATTTAGATAAATTTTAATAAATGATAATCTAATAAACCAAACACACAGCAATAGTTAAACTGGATCGCGTAACTTAGACCACTTATCTAAATAATTATATTATCCGCCTACTTTTAATTCTGATAATATTACAAGTCCTAATATCAAATAATCAGTCCTACTTTAATTCAAGCTAAGGTTCTATCACGGTACGAAGCACCTGGGCGCGCGTGCAATGGTATGCACCTTGTATCAATGTGGCTGATTATCTCGGTAACTTTATGAAGGCTGTCAATTCACACTCGTATCTCTTCCTAACATAACTTTCCCCTAAATGGCCATACTGCTTACTGAAACTTCTGTTCTTTTAAAAGCTATCTTATTTGCATTTCACAATTGCATTTCACTTCTTGGATTTGGGTTGGAAAAGATTTGTCAAAGAACCCAGAGGTTATGTTACAGAAAGGACGCGTGAGCCCATCACAAGGCATCACTTTTTTGTTGTATGTCATGAAGTCTAGTGCACTGCCCTGACGTTTCAATCTCTGGGCTCTACAAGAATGCGATGGACCCACCCACACACACACAGCATACAGTTTTCGGAATTTCAGTACTTCGGACAATCTCCTGCAGAAGTGACGTGAAAAATAGAGGAAATCAGTGACGTAATGTACACCTCCGCATCACGGGGGACGGGGCCAAGGTACTAGGGGTCCAAAGCCTGACTGACGCCAATTACGTATTCTTAGTTAGATCCGGCTTGGGGCCCCAAACCTGGCTTTGTAGGGGAGCCCTAATGTTTTCCGTAACGCCACTGGAGGAAATTCCTGAGAAAGTGTCAAAACGGTGAAACATCTTTCTCCATAATCTTCGCCATATCTGCTGCAATAAAATCATTATCAATCGAGATGACCACCTACTTTTTTCGTAATGGTGTACTTTTTCCAGTCCTTCATTGAGTTCCCGCATCCTCTTTCTGACCATGGAATCGCTCATCGCATTATGTGCGTACATTTCCCAAAAAAAATTGTCAGCGAATTTCACAAGCTTTGGTGTTTTTCTCATTGAGATATCGAATGTCCAGTTACTATATCTCGAGGTGGTGGGGTGAGTGAGCGAATATTAACATCGCACTGTTCAGCTACTCGAGGGCTTTTGGTGACAGAACTGGTAATTTTGTGAGGGGGCGGGGGAATGCTCGATTGTTTTAAACATTTTAAACTCTTTCTAAATAAACATCGCCTAAGTCAGCTATCTGACAATGCCTTTCCACGCTTGCCGTAAACTTAGCAGAAAGTACGCACATGCTTAAATTGACAAATGCAGTTGCTTCACGGCAAAAATGGCAAAATCGTTATCTGATCCTAGTATGTGGGCTTTCAGATCTTTAAGAAATATTTAAAAATAATTCTAAACATCGTTAGAGGGAAATGCAGTTCCTTTTTGAAATTTTTTTAAAAGCCTTTTAATACTTCAATCTTGGTGTGTGGGAGAAAGTAGAATTTTTCTATAGAATTAAAATTACGTTCATGAATTTCAAAATGACTTGAAAACTTATTGGCCAAAGGATATTAGTTTTTGGATTTCTCACAGAGACTTTTATGAAAAATAGGGTTGATTTCTGCACTTTAAATAAAACTGGACCACGAAAGTCCCTAGGAATGGTGCAGTACATGAATTTTTAGAGTGCTGCACTCGATCAAATGGTGGTATTCTTATCGGATTATGGTTCGGTATTGCAAGATCCCATGCCAACTAACAGTTTTGCAATGTTATTATGCTGCAAATCGTATAGTATTAACTCAGATGACTCAGCACAAGCATAATTAATGAAGAACAAAAACTTATTTGATCATTGATTACATCTGTAATGAAAATTAAGCAGCATAACAGTACAAAAAATAGAAGAAAAATATACCGATTAAGGAATATAATGAAAAATAAAACTTTATTTAATCATTCATTTAAATTCAAATTCAAATTTAGCAGCGTAATAATCACACAACCTACATTGGAAAACTAAACAAACTAAGGAAGCATTAATCTATGAAACGTGGAGCAAAACAAACGCTACTTCAAACAATCTTTCAAAAGCTTTGCTCACGTTTCACAATGCGAAATATTCTCACTGATAAACTCTGTGCCAATCACTACGAAGCATCAATAAACATCAAAGTTCTTAGTTCCAGTTCGAAACTCAAGGCTTGTTTGATAACAACATCCAGTCTGGATAATCGTCAGGGGGAAAAGGAATATTTATGGAACAATCACGTTATAAATAGCGTCTAGGTAAAAAGGTAAGTTGATAATCGCCAAACAAAATGGATGCTGTACGTAAGTGGTCTCTTATGATGATGAGCTAGCACTTTGATGAGACACACCTCCTAAAACATTACTACGCATTTGAGTATGAGGAAGAGATAAGGGGGAAAACTTTACTCCTTGTTTACGCGTGCATTTATCGGACCTTGACTCTATCTGTTATGATACCCAGTGATCTTCTTGAAGAAGTTTGTTGTCAAAACAAAGAGAGAAAAAAAAAACGTCAAGGAATTTTAACTAAATTTTCAGATTTTAAAGTAGACTAATAACACTTTTTAACAAGATGAGGGAAAGTATGTGTTAAGAAGAAATTAATTTTTAAATGCACATTAAGATAAGATTTTCCCACCATATTATTCATTTAACCTACAATGATTGGATATTGTTTGTTGCTTTAAATTTTACACATTTAGTACTGATTAATGTCTTGAAAATTTAATAACACTAATTGGGTGATTTATTATTCAGTCATCATAAGTGACGTACACAAATCTCTCTTATGGGATAGGGCAGTGCTTCGCAAAGTTTCAATATTTGCGACCGAATATTCAATCATAATTTCCATCGCACCCCTTCCCCCTCCTTCTTACAATAACAATGTATTGAATTCAATAATACTATACTTTGACGTTAAAGCTACAATACGACTTTAACCTCTTAAGTGCCACTGATGTATATAAACGTCTCGATCAGCTAAAGGGTTAACTTCCACTGATGTATATATACGTCTTTCCGAAGTACGATCTTTTCTGTGCACTGCTATCCATAAAATTATTCCGAAGGCTTTGAAATGCAATAAAAGTACCTTGACAGTGTTTGCGAAGGATTTAATTATTACACAGGTTTTGCTTATTTATAACTTTTCTCTCCCCCCTCCCCAATACATCACATACACTCGCCTATATGGAAAACGGTGGCATTAGGGAGGGAATCGCGTAACTTTTAATTGGCAGTTAAAGGATTCATTACAACTGTACAAATTATCAAGATAAGTGTTAATTTTTGTATATTTTATGTATCACAAACCCATGGGTATGACAAACCCAAATCACTGGTAATTATTAATGTTGTTCTTAACTTAGTATTGTTAATTTAATTATGAAATACAATTTGCAGTACGGATGCATTTAAACGTGTATTATATCAGTGTAAATGTGTATTTTATTTTTTATTATGTCAGAATGTATTTTGTTTGTTTACTTCAAGTAAATTAATACTTTTTTTAAAAAAATAATTTTTTGTTTTCGACTTTTCAATATGCTTACCCCTTGTAGAGTTATCACGCACCCCTAAGGGGAGTGCCCCACGGTTTGAGAAACACTGGGGTAGGGGGTTACAGTGTACAAAACACGTCGATGAAAGAGCTGAGGGGTTATGTCTATGGTAAAAATAAAAAATCTGCTGGTCTATAGGAGATATGAACCCTCAACTCGTGTATACCACTAATCGTGGAAAATCTATTGACATTTAGCAAAAATTTCTCCATTTGAAAAATAACTTCTAGAGATATACGTTCTACTTTAAGTAATATTCATCTGTATTTTCACAAGGGAAGAATTTTGGATCATTGTTGAATGGTGTATGATTATAGGAGTACCAAATATTCTGAGTTCCATTGTAAGACTTAACATATACAAACTAAAAATCATTCTTCTTCTTTAATTGTGTTTGAAATCCTAAGTAAAGTTAAAGCCATGCAAAAAGTTAATGAATTTTTACTCATCAAAACAATCCTATTTCTCCTTTTTTTATCTCTGAATTCATTATCTTTTTAAGAACATTCAAAACCTTAAGCTAATTTCTTAGTTATATAACAATAATTGTTCCCCCTCTTCCCGCATACTTTCTTATTTTTAGTTCAGTTTACTGGAAAGTTCATGTTTTAAGTCATTAAAAATATTTATTCTGTCGTTCCCTCGATACTACCAGCGATTTTCAATGTCCATTGACCATTTCAAATATTTGAAGCAATAAAAAATACAGAACTTCTGATCGCTTTGCATGTTATATTCAAAACAGCATGGCAATAAATTACTACAAGCACAAAATTTAATTATTAATACAGTCCTATGATCAAAGAAATATTGATTCATGACTTCTTGTTAATCTAAGATGCATGTAATCCATGAAACCATCTTTACCTTGCATATGATCCATGATGCTATAATTCTTACTTTGTATATAATCCATTAAAATGCATTTATTTATTTTTTTATACCTTCATGTTCATTCATTTTATATGCTTCATTGGGAGTTTTTTCTCTTACAAAACTGCGTTTAATGCATCGCCAGAATATCTATCAAAAGTCCATCATACTTCCTGTACGTACAATGGATATCGTTAGAAGTATGTTTTTATTGATTATACTTTCTCATTTATAGAAAAGACTCTTAAAACATTATTGCTTACAAAAAATAACATTATGACGAAAAGGTCTTTATTTTAAAGATGTAATGAGATTCGTCACACAAAACAGAATTATAATTAGGGTACGAATGGGCTAAATTCAAGTGACGTCATGGCAATGATAATGATAACCACGAGTTTCTAGCCAATCAGCTCAAAACTCATGCGACGTCATAGTCACACAATGGACTAAATTCATGATGGTCACATGATAACGGCAATCACGTGTTTCCCATTGATTAAATTTGACATACTAGTTGTTCAATGTGTAAAGTTTAGATAACATTTAAAATTTGATGATTGGGTATAGAGTTCACAAACAGTTTTCAAATTTAAAAAAAAATACATTATACGAATACTTTTAAATTAAGCGCATTTTTGCCCCGGTATTTTTAACGTTGACCTTTCGGGAAAGTTTTTGAAAAAGGGAACGGGAAAACAGAACAAATTGGTTGAAAACGGGGAATTTTTTATGAAAAAATTTTGAGTCACTTTAAACCCTTGAACTGTTTGGCCAAAAACACGGGCTCAGTTATCAGTGCCCAAGGGACGCTTAAAATTTTAGTCCTTTCCAGTCAAAAGGTTTCGAGTTAATCAGTTTAAAAGCTGTTGTTGTTGCCAACTTTTTTTTTCCAGAAAATTTTCTTTTAAAAGTTTTATTTGTCAACAATAATAACGCACCTAGGTATACAAAATGCATTTTAATTAAAAGTGCATGCATAAAGTAAGATACATTTATTTTATTACGATATAATTTAGTGAAGAATTTTTTTTCATAATAGTATTTGAACATTTTTACCCATTATGAAATTTAAAATTTTATCTAAATTTTATCTAACAATTAGTTTGATGGCTGTTTTGAATTCAATGGAGAACACGTGTTTGTCTTTATCAATGTGACCGCCGTGAATTGAATCCATTGATCCCCCTCCCCCCAGATTATTCCCACATGAGCACATTTTACCGTGGAAATAGGAAAAACGTTTCATTTTTTTTTAATATTAAGTAAAAACTATACGTTGGTGTTGAAGGAAAGAATTGCCAAAAATGATCATTAAAATAAGCAAAAAATGTTAGACAATGTTAATAAAAATGTAGACATTTTATATAAAAAACATTGAACATAATGTTATGTATCGTAATTTTACAGGTTACATGATACACGGCTATACTTTGTGTAATTCGTCGCACACGAATCGATCATTTCCAGGTGCTTCAACAGAATGTTTTTTCAGAATTCTAAGGTGCAGAGAATATAGATTATTCTTTAGCTCTTTATCTGTTCTTTTAGCTAAGCCTTATCTTGAAAAAATTCTGGAGTCCAGTCGTGGAAAAACACTCTAATCAGAATAAATGAATTGTTAAATTCTTAAAAGTATACCAATTTTTTTTTCATGAAGAAAGATTAGTGAGGCTGAAAAACGTTATTCAGTCATTCTATCAGTTTTTTATAGCCCATTGCATTGCATCAAATTTCTATAGACTGTTTTTCTCTATTTAGCAAAGGTATAGGCAAAATTCAAATAATTTTTTTTGAAAAAGTGAGATTGTAAATAAAACTACTAAATGGAATAATAAGAAGTTGAAGGATCAATAAGAAATATTTCAGTAAGATATTCCCTATCTGCTTGAGAGAAGGAATTTTAATTCTTTTGCAAGGTATTGGTATGCAGGGATTATCTGATTGATCAAGAGAGGGCGCTGCTGCATGGAGGAACTAGCAGTGGCGTAACGGAGTATATTAGGGCCCCCCTCCCGCAAAGTCAGATTTCTTAGCCCCAAGCCCAAATACGTACTTGGCGTCAGTCAGGCTTTGGGCCCACCCCCTGCAATGCGGGGTTGTACGTTACGCAACTGGGAACTAGTTTTTTTAAACGGAAAAACGAGGGAATTGAAGCAGAATGGAGACAAGACTATGATTGGTCCATAAGACTTTGTAGTGCGTATTTGTGTTAGCAAATACTATATTGTTCGAATTAATTGGAACAAGCATTTTTTTTTTCTTGTTTGAGTTGGTATATGGTTATCAGTAATGTCTTAAACCACCTCAAATCGTTTATATCTGCCCAGAGGTAATGTGATCGATCTACCTTGACTATAATATACTTGTTTGATTGTTTTTGGTGTATCAATTGTCCAGTTGTGAGCCTTCCAGTGTGGCAGCTGGTGATCATAATTTTGCGTTCTTTGTTACACGTATTACTTTTAATTGATAAATAATAAAAAATAAATATTACTCTAAAAAAGGAAGCGTTCTAAAACAATCACTCTTAATGAACACACTTCTATGACTATGAGAGATTTAGCTACGGTAGTTGGTGTGGGAAACTCAAGTGTTTCAAGAATGCTAAGAACATTTCAAGATTCCAGAACATCGTCTCCAAAAAGAAAAGGAAACTGTGGCTCAAACGGAAAACTATTCCAAGAACCGATAAAATTCTAATAAGAAATAGCAAAATTGCGACATGGTCGATCTTCGTTGACCATGTCGTGGGGTTTCAGCGTAAGTTAGAGGTGTGGGATTCTCGAAATGATGAGACATTTTAGAATTCTTAATATGACTTTTATTAAGAATTTAACTTAAATTACTTATATATCGAACAACTTATATTAAGTGAGAATAAACCAAAACACGTAGCCTTAATTAACACAGATCGCGCAATTTAGATCACTTATCAATATAATTATACTATATCCGCCTACTCTCAATCTCAATAATATATTCGCGTTCAGAATATAATCTTCCTACCTCGGTTTATACGCAACGTCCAATCCACTTCAGATATTTCTATAAGCCGGCGTACAATGGTATGTACCTTGGTTGAATGGCTAGGTTTTCGTGATTCTACGTAAGCCATCAATCAACACTTCTATCTTCTCTGAACTGAACTTTCTCTAAATTGCCATCATGCTCACTAAAACTTCTGCCCTTTTAAAGGTTATCTTATTTGCATCTATCCTTCGTTTCACTTCTTGGATTTGGGTTGGAAAAGATTTGCCATTAATCGTGGCCGTCAAAGAACACAGAGGTTATGTTAGAGAAAGGACGCGTGAGATGTCATAAAATAAGTCCAAGAAAGATAAGAAAAGATCTTCGAAGGATTTATTAGATTATGGTGTTGAAGTTAACTCCTCATCTATACGGGAAAAGCTTATGGAAGTTAGCCGTAAGGCAACCAGATCAAGGAAAAAACAATTTCTAATTCAGAAAAAGGCGAAAAAACGTTTAAAATTGACCAAAAATTCCAATCCTGGATTGTTAACGACTAGAAGAAGGTGATTTTTAGTGATGATACACATTTATTTGTGTAGGAAAACAAATTAGGTGGAGTTTGAGGAAGTGAAGATGAAACTCTGCTACCAGATCATACCCAACAGACTGTAAAAAAACCTTCTAAACAAATGTGTCGAGGTTTTTCACAGCAAATGACACTAGAAGCTAAGTTCCTCTTAAAACCATGATGAATTTTGTCAAATACATACAAACATTATGCAGTAGAATTATTGTATTCATGGAAACATTTGATGGATCATTTCAACATGACTTGGCTTCTTATCACAATTCGAAATTGGTCCATATTTTTATCAGGGAAAATAAAAAAAAAGTTGCTTAATTGGCCTAGTAATTCACCACACCTATCATTCCTATTGAGAATTTATGGCATATTCTCAAGAATCGTTCAACTAAGATGAGTTGCACCACAGAGCAAATGAAAAAAAGTGCTATACAAGAGTGGTTCCACGATGATGAAGTAAAGTACATGTGCGCTGCACTAGTGAAGTCAATACCAAGACGAGTTGAAAAGGTCATTTCTGCTACAGGAGGACATATTTCGTACTAATATAGAGGTTTTGTCAACTTAAGGCTAAAATTAAAAGCTAACATCATAGAAAAAGTCGTTTTCTTACCGCGCGTTTGTCCTAATTAATTTGAACAGTATAGTACATTCATTATGTTGAGTGTTTGTAGTAACAAAACATTCTGTTGTGTGTTAACAAAAAAATAATAATTCGTTATTCCGGTAAACAGAAGCCCTACTTTCAATTAGAACGACATAAGATCATAACATTTTCTTTTTTTTTAAGAAGCAAAAAGAAGACAAAACAAATAAAACAAGTATGCAAACATGGTAACAAGGTATAACATATGAGACTTACAGAAGTAAAGTCACAAACAGAAAAAATGTAAATTAAAAACAAAAAGACTGCAAGATTTTCAACACTCTTAACGCCTTCAGAAAAGGAGACCAACAAATGGACAGATGCTTCAACATCTTAAATCTAGTTCGGGCGTTCGTGTAAATTGCAATGCATGAAAATGGTATTTTGCGAAATTTTTCCAGGAACCAAGAACATTTTATAATTTTCTTCGTAAAATAACATCTAAATAGCGAAATGCATTTTCTATTTTAAGCAAAAATATATTTCTAGACATTTCATATTATTCCCTCTTTTAACACATTTTATTGTGACCAATGGCCTTGATCTGGTTTTACCAGGTGCCTAACTCACCTAGAGCAACAAAAATGCCGAAATTTTTCAAATAAAACTAACAGATTTCATCAAAAATTAAATTTTGGGACACATGAGGTAATGTATGCTAAGAAAAACTTAAAAGTTAAACTTCACTTTTTCGCTTAAAAGTGTTAAAAATGTAATTAAAATTATTTAATTTTAATTACAAATTATAAAATTATTTTTTAAGGTTGAAAATATAGTGTACTCTTGGACATTGTTTTTTTTAATGATTTCCTTGCAGATTTCTTTTTGATGCATAAAATTTATAAAATAAATAGATCTTAATTTACAAAAAAAGCGTGAATAATTACTTTTTTTTAAAAGTGAAATTTGTTTTATGTGGTTTCTAAAGTACATTAAAAGATGAATCTCTGTTTAACAAATTTTCTACATAAAGATTTTTTTTTTTTCCGGAATTTAGTGACTTCGTTAAATAAAGGTCCGACTGCATTTACTTTTTAAGTTTCTTTGCGTTTTTTTTTCTATAAACATTTATTCATTTATTTGTATGAGTTTTTTTATATTATCATTTTCTAATTTCTTTTTTAAATATCATTTAAGAGAGGGAGTTTATAGCATGGAAAAAATTACCTGTAATCTTAAATGTTTTGGAAGTATAGCATTTTTATGAAAGTAATTTTCCAAAACATTCCTTTTCAGTTAACCCTAAATGTTTTGTGACGGGCTCACGCGTCTTTTCATTAACATATCCTTTGGGTTCTTTGGGGCCAGAATTAATGTCAACTCCTTTCCAACCAAAACCCAAGAAGTGAAGCGTGAATAAGAGATGGAAATTAGAAAGCTTTTAAATATCAGAAGTAAGAGTAAGTGGTGTGGCAATTTGGGGAATGTGATGATAGAGCGTGATTCAATTGTGAAGTGACAGCCAACAGAAGTTATCCCGGAGATAGATCCATTAAGTCAAGGTGCATACCATTGCACTCCAGTAAATACGCAACTTCCATTAAGATTGGATCGGTGATCGAAGTTAAGGTAGGATTGACTATTTAATATTAGGATCTGAGGTAGTATTAGAATTGAGTTTAGGCGAGTTAGTTATTGATAGTGGTCCGGATTAAACTAATTCGATTTTATATATATTGTGCGTTTTGTCATCGCGTAGATTCCCTCACATATATTATTATTATCTAATCTGTTAGAGGTTTAAATTGTAAAATCTTAATAAAGCCAAATTAAAATTATGGAATCTTCTAGTTCTTTCGTTAATCCTACACATCTAGCTCACGCAGATAATGAAAGAGAAGGGCACCCTAGGGGGGCGATATCACAGTTTTAATTATAAGTTTAAAGAATTTTCAAGTATCAGGCTAAACCGGGTTAAGGAACATGAAACTTATAGAATATAATTTACTTTAATCAAAAGTTTTTGGTATTAACTCATTTAAAAAAAAATTTAAGAACAAAATTGCTTGCATTATGTTTTAAAAATTCATACATTTCGGCTGGGGAAAGGGTTTTTTTCTTTTATTTTCATAAGAGAATGAGGGCAAGATGCGAAAAAATTAGGAAAGATAATTCTATTTATTTTTCCTCAGAGAAATCTTCGCAACTTCGTTAAACGAGTAGCTCTTCTAAGTGTTTATTTGCTCTGATTGGAAAGTACAATCGAAGGTGATTGTTGACAAGAGTGATTATTTCGCAACACTTCGAAAAGGAAGTATTCGAACGCTTTATCTTAAGCTTCCTTGCATTTAATTCTCTACAAGGTGTTCAAAGAAGATAAC
>BMAV01018032.1:43927-55619 GCA_019973955.1 Trichonephila inaurata madagascariensis | reverse complement strand
CCAATGCTGCGTTTAATATTGCCCTTATTAGTTTTTATTTCCACTACGCGAACCTTCCCATCCGTACCAGGAAATAGCTTTGTAATGCGACCTAAGCTCCATTTATTTACAGGAAAGTTATCTTCCTTTATTAGGAGCATTGTATTTAAATTCACGTTATCTTTGTGAAATTACCATTTGTTTCGTTGCTGTAAATTGTTTAAATAATCGCGAGACCATTTTGTCCAAATATGTTGAACTATTTTTGTTAATTTATTTTTGCCACCGAGAAAGTGTGTTTTCTGACTTGTCTAACAAATTAGGTTCAGAAATGGAAGTGATGGGTCGTCCAATCAAGAAATGGCTTGGAGTAAGCACTTCCGAGTCGTCAGTATCTTCTGACAAAGGAGTGATTGGTCTAGAATTCAGAATTCCTTCAATCTGTGTTATTATGGTTAAGAATTATTCCAAAGTCATCTTTAGGTTTCCCACAGCTCTTTTTAAATAAAATTCGAATGATTTAACTCCTGCCTCCCAAAGTCCGCCAAAATTTGGAGCTCTAGGTGGCATGAAATTCCAAGAAATCCCTTCAGAAGAAAGATAAGAAGAAAGTTTTTCATCGGGAAATTTTAGGAGATTATGTAATCTTTTTAATTCTCGATTAGCTCCAACAAAGTTTTTGGCATTATCTGATGATATAGTAGCACATTTCCCACGTCTAGCCACAAAACGCTTCAATGTAGCAAGGAAGGCGTCTGTGGTCAAATCCGAGACAATTTCGAGATGGACGGCCTTTGAGGCTAAGCAAACAAAAATGGCTACATATATCTTTTGGTAAGTGCCCTTTCTCTGGTGTTTATATCTTATGAAAAAGGGTCCACAATAATCAATTCCTGTATGCAGGAAAGAAAAACTAGGATTTACTCTCTCTCGAGGTAAAGATCCCATAAGTTGGTTTGCTACAATAGGTTTATTTTTGAAACAAACTACGCATTCATGCACAATTTTCCTCGCTATTGATCTGCCACGAAGAGGCCAAAATATTTGTCTTGTACAATAAAGCAAAGCTTGAGGACCTAAATGAAAATTTCTATTGTGTATATTTATCATAATTAATTTGGTGAGAAGATGATCCGCTGGAAGTATAGCTGGATGTTTCTGACTATAAGTTAAATCCGAGTTTTGAAAACGTCCTCCAACCCTCAAAATTTGATTTCCATCTAGGAATGGATTTAAAGAGAGAAAAGTTTACATTTTTTTGAATTACAACCACCCTTAGCTAAAAACTCGATTTCTTCTTGAAAGGCAGAGGCTTGAAGATTTTTAATGAGGCATGATTCTGCTTCATTCACTTCACTATAATCTAATTGACCAGACCTTTTTACACTAAGATTTCTAGAGTTGTGGAGGAACCTGAAAATATAAATCAAAATATGCCACAATTTAGTATAGTTATTAGAACGCCTTGAAAGATAATCTATAAGAAAGAATTTACAAGAACTTAAAAGCACATCTGCGGGTTTAAGTTCCTTTAAGTAGTCACTGTCAGAAGTTATCCTTTCAAAGTCTCAACTGGGTTTATATATATATACTTCAAGTTCTTCCTTTAAAAAGTCTGGGCCACACCACCAAAGTTGTTTAGAAGAGATGTCCGAGGCATTCAATCTACGTGATATTATATCAGCCGGGTTTTCATTAGATGATACATGATTCCATTGACAGTCCTTGGTTAGTCTCTGTATTATTTTGATTCTATTGCCGATGAACGTCTTAATCTGCTCAGGGGATCACTGAATCCAGGCTAACACAATATTAGAGTCAGTCCATAACATTATTTGCTGTATAGGTAGCGTCAGGGAATGTAAAACCTTTTCCAGGAGCTGTGACAATAACACACAAGCACATAATTCCAAACGAGGGATAGTGATTGGTTTCACCGGTGCAACACGGGATTTGCTGCACAAGAGTCTTGTAGATACATCCTCTTCTGAGATCGATTGAGCATATAGTACAGCACCATATGCTGCCGTTGAGGCGTCGGCTAATCCATGGATGATAATTCTGCCTTTTCCTATTACGAGTCGAGGGACATGGATATTTTGAATAACTGGAAGTGTAGACACGAAGTCGTTCCATTCTTTAGCTGTTGGATTGGAGAGAGGTTCATCCCATTCTAATTTGAGAACCCAAAGTTTCTGTAATATTAATTTGGCGTTAGTTAGAATTGGCTCCAAGAATCCAAGGGGGTCAAATAAACGTGCAATAATGGATAAAACTTCTCTTTTTGTATACGACTCATGGCAGTTCACGGCGGTCTTAAAAGAGAAATAATCAAATTGTGGACTCCAAATGATTCCTAGAGTTTTAATTGTTTGGTCTGATGATTGACAATGGAAATCCCAAGATTGCTCTTCTTTAGGTATTGAATTCAATATTTCTGGAGTATTGCTACACCACTTATGTAGGCTCATACCCGCTTTTTTAAATAAACTAATTACTTCTATTTGTAGTTTTTGAAACTCTTTAAAGTCTGAACTACCTGTTAAAATATCATCCATATAAATGTCTCTAACTGTAACTGCTGCAGCCAAAGGATAATGTTCTCCTTCATCCCTAGCTAATTGCTGAATGGTTCGGGTAGCTAGATAGGGTGCACAAGTAGTCCCGTAAGTTACAGTGTTGAGTTTGTATGTTTGTACAGGACCATCAACACTGTCTTTCCATAAAATCATCTGCAAATTTAGATGATCAGGATTAATTAAAATTTGTCTAAACATTTTTTGAAATATTCTTTGTAAAGACAAATGTGTGCTGCCTAAATCTCAAAAAAATTGAAAATAAATCTTGCTGCAAAATCTCGCCTTTATATAAAATGTCATTCAAAGAAAGACCTGATGTTGTTTTCGAAGAGGCATTAAAAACTACTCTAAGCTTGATAGTTTTACTATCGGGGCGAAATACTCCATGATGTGGTGGAAAATAAGAAATATTTGTTTCAAGGGGTTCAGCTACTAGTTGCATGTGGTTTAAATCAATATATATTCCTTTAAGAACGATTTATAAAGGGTTTGTAATTCATAATGTTTCGAGAGTCTTTTCCAAAGTTGATTCAAACGAATTTCAGCCATGAACCTTGAATTACCTAAACAGTATGGATCTTTTTTAAAGGGTAATTGTACAACATATCGTCCTTCTTCAGTGCGATAATGAGTGTTTTGATATTGGGTTTCACAAATTTCTCTTCTTCTACACTATGTTCTATTGAGGATTCATCTACCCTTTCAATTTCCCAAAATGCTTGCAATTGTTGATTAAGATTATCTGAATTTATTTCAACAATTAATAGCTAAGCCGCAATATGATTTTTCCTCAAATTTATCAGAGCTCCCTACAACAATGTATCCGAAAACAGTCTCTTGAAACAGCCATTTCCGCATGGCAATCGAAATTTATTAGGTCTTAATAATTCAAAAAAGAGCTCGCACCCAATAAGCGTATCTATTTCTCCTGGTACACCAAAATCTTTATCCGCGAGATCAATGTTCGAAGGAATGTTTACTTTAGTTGCATC
The DNA here is from genome assembly GCA_019973955.1 of Trichonephila inaurata madagascariensis. NCBI lineage: Eukaryota > Metazoa > Arthropoda > Arachnida > Araneae > Nephilidae > Trichonephila > Trichonephila inaurata. The sequence goes on along the minus strand of BMAV01018032.1, from coordinate 52,069 downwards.
CATGCGATGGACAGATGTCGTAGTAATAAACGGGACGATTAATAGTTCTAATGCTGTTGAAAAATCTCCATTTTTATTTTGAATCACTATATTTACTTTTTGTTTAACTCTTAGAGTAATTTCCCCTAATCCCGAAATAGATGCGTTTATTTTTTATTTTTTCAGTTGGTTTATTAGCCAATCCTTGTCGAATGAAGATGAGATCCTGAGTCTAAAATCGCTTTACAGGGGAAAAGCTGACTTTCTCTCCCCCCCCCCCTGAAGTAAACCATTGCGGTCGGGAGTAAAATGCTTTTCTTTTCTCCCACAGAGTTCGAAAACGTATAAGAGTGTTCTGGGGGTGTTGACCCTTGCATATCCGGTGGGGGATCTAGTTCGTTAGCTAATGTTGTAGGCAAGGGTGAAGGAATCGCTTCAAATATATGTAACGATGTATGATGACGTTTTTTACAAACGGAGCAAGAGTTTTTCGATTTGCATTCCTTAATTTTATGATGTTCCATTTTTTTCAGAATGTGATATTAAGCAATAAAAGATCCGATAAATTATTACGTTCAAAACCTAAGAGTTTTAAAGCTCTGATATTCTTGTTTAGAATATCTGTCATGGATCTAATATCTCGAGCTGATTCGCTTAACTTCTCTATTTCTAATACAGCATTAATATGAGTCTCAGTAAGGAGACGCTTATTTTCAAATCTAGTTTTTAATGCTGTGATGAGCGATTCAAAGGAATCATCAACTGCTTCAAGTAGTTTGACATCACCTTGTAATGACGCTTTCAAATAATAAAGTTTTTGTGACTCGTTCAAGTCATTGTTATTAGTTATAACGTTATCAAATTGTGATTTAAAGCTAGGCCATTCGTCGTATCTACCTCTAAATACCGGTAAAGGTATTTCCGGCAGTTTAATTTCTAATTTCAGTTTAGAATTAGCTTCAGATATTGCATTTTCATGATTATGAACAGAACTAACAGAAGATTTAGCAATTAAAGAATTGAGAATATCTCTAATTCTTACCTCCAGCCTGTCCTCCATACTTTGTATGTCAGCTTCTATTACTTCTAGTTCCGATTCACTAATATCCTTGATATCATAGTACTGATCCTTTAATTCATCAATCTTTCTGTTCATTTCTTGAACACGTTTCAGTTTAATATCGAGTTTTGTCGGAGTATAATTCCTTGATTCTTCTACGAAAGTTTCTCTATCTTAGTTATGGTGCCTTTGATTGCACGCTTCGAATTATTAAGTTTATCCATTTTTTTTCCTCCGGTTAGACGCTCCAAAAATATAATGTTGTTTTACAAATGTTCGTTGTCAAATGATGGTTCGTGTTTTAACTAAAATGTTGCGACTATTGGACTGTAAATTGGTTTATTTCGAGATGGTGCTATTCGTACGCTGTTCGAAGATGGAAGCTACTACAACAACTGATGCAGAGGGTTACATCAAAACATTGACGGAGGTGCTCAGTCGGCGGATGGCATTCGCGACAAAAAAATAGATACAATTACGGACTGAACAACATTCTTTTAAAATTATATTACATTGTTTTATATATATATGAAAGAAATTTGTATAATATTTCAAAAATCAGAAATAATAGATAATGAACATAACAAGAAATAACGTAATAAAAATGTAAAAGCAAAACATGAAGATCGAAAAAATACAAAAAAGGAACTATAAAAATTACAAAAAAGGAACTATAAAAAAAGAACCTAGCGAGTCAGAATGCAATTTCGGACTTAGGACCGAATAAGTGGGGTTAAACTAGTTTGAAGGCGCCAACCTTCCCCCTTTGCAATATATATATATATATATATATATATCAAGCTATAGCAAATTTATACAAATAAAATTCAAACCTTTGAGATAGATTCATAAAAAATGTTAGATATATATTTAGGAAAAAATTCATTAACTCGTACATCGAAAAGCGAAATTTTAAAATACATATTCATAGTTACGCGCAGAAAAGTAATGATTTAACAATTATTTGTTTCGGTAAAATAGTAAGAACCCTGTTGATGTTTATAAGAATACATAGTTTCTCAACACTTATTCCCAATTATAATAATTATATTGTTTATCGTTTAATGTAATATTGTAGATGATCCTGAACCACCTGCAGATCCCCAGATAGAAACTTTGGTACCACAATTAGAACTGGAAAATGAAGATGTAACACTGATCTTTGAAACAAGACCACGTTGCCTAGCCGGTTTTGCCAAAAGAAATGTCATCGTTACAAATTTTTTCTCCAATTAATTTTAAACACATTTTTATAAAAATCACAGTTTTAATAAAAAAAATCACCACAATAGTTTTTGTATTAATACTGAGTTATTCAGTATTTTGTAAATATATTTTAGGGCTACCTTTCAAGGTAGTTATTAAAATTTTCTGCGCTTCCATTTTCTCCTTTGCTAGTGCAATTTTAATCATCAACAGCTCCATTCGCAGCTTGTGCTCCTCATTCTTCCTTTCCTCGTCCATCTCCATGTATCTGATTTTTATTCTATGTTCTTCTTCAATGCATGCTGCAGCTTTGGCAGCAGCGGAGGGAGCTGTTGGTGTTTTGACACTTTTTCGGAACATTTCTAATGTCTCCTTCAGGGGCATCGCTTTTTTCGGCGTTGGATTCAAGTCATTCTCCATTCCTGTATTCTGTAAAATAAATTATTCTATGTTTAATAGAAACACAAACTAGTTCTTAAATCTGATAAAACTATGTATATCTGCTTAGTCAAATAAAAAATTCCTTTTGCTTCCAGATTGGTAATACCTGTTTTGTGTCTTGATTCAATGAATTAAAAGTATATTATTGAAACTATTTAGTAGCAGTGGTATGGACATTTCAAAAAAAATTTATTTTAAAATTTTGTAACTATTCATTTAAATTTTCCTTAATTTTCGAACGTATAATACTGTAATGATTTCACACAGGCCTGGGGGATAAACTATTTATATTTCAGTAAGAAAATCATCAAATATATATATATATAATTAGAATATTCTTTCACAATTCAATAGCAAAAGGGTCCACAGATTTCGAGTCTCTTTTCGCTGCAATGTCTCATCTCTCTCGCATAAAATAATGGCGTAAATTCGCCCGCTAGAGAAAAGTCTTATACAAAGGATACGTAAAAAGGGTTCACTCTCGATAATTCCACACCGAGTCTGAGTGAGTTTGCTGACTCCAAATTCGCCGTGCTCTTTCGCACTCTCTACCGTTCCAAAATCCGCCTTACTTCGCAGATTCAGTAGTGGCCGCGGTAGCCGAGTGGTATAGGTATCGGACCGTGGCTTGCCTTGTCACGAGTTCGAGCCCAGTGCCACTAAAGACCCACCGTGTAGGGCAGCGATGCACGTTAAATCTGTCGAGAAATGAAATGTCCTCCCGTTGGTGTGGTAGTTAGGAGAGGGGGTGCCAGCTCAGGTGTTGTCCATGTCACTTGACCTTGGTTCAGAATTACATGGTCCGTCGCCAAAAGTTCTCGTGTAGCTAAACAGGGCGACGCTAATAATCAATCAATCGCGGATTCAGTATCGCTTTCTTTCGTTGATCGAGAATCAGACCGTTTCGGATCTCCCCAGTTCGGAGACCGCCGTACTTCGCGGGCTCGCTATCGCTTTCTCTCTCGCTGAAAGGGACCACACCCGGCTCCTTCAAAATCTAGTCTCCCTTCCGGACTCTCTCGCTCTCCTTATATCCTCTCTATCTCTCCTAATCATCCTTCTGTGATCTCTTGTTCTTTTTGCCGCCCCTGTCGGTCTCGGCTCCCTTGATCTCTTATTCTTCTGCCGCTTCAGTCGAACTCGGCTTTCTTGATCTCTTGTCCTTTTGCCGCCCCTGTAGGTCTCGGCTTCCTTCATCCCTTGTTCTCCTGCCACCCCTGTCGGACTCAGCCCATCTGATCTCTTGCCCAATGGGCGCCGATGGCTGGGCACACATTGTAAGTTTTCAGATGCGCTGTCGTCACCGAATCATGGGAAAACAAAAGCACAATGTTATGGCGTCTCTTTTTGACAGTCCGGTCAGCCTGGGAAAAAGTGTCCGAAACTTTGACCACCCAGTTACGAAATTCTTTCCCAGCAATTAGGGAAATGTCTGGAATTTTCGCAACGTCTGTCGGCAAGGGACAAGGGGGTCTGTCAGCAAATAGGAAGAAGAGACCGGCTTCGTCACAATACTGAAAAAATACATTCCTCGTATAGTAAAAATTAGTATTTTATAATACATATTAATACAAAACAGATTTTGAAGAAAATGTACCTAAATCATAGTTGCATCAAAATTGCTTACATTTTTAAATACAGTTTTCTTTTCTATTTATATATATATATATATATATATCGAATTCTCGCAAAAAAAAAAAAAATTATGCAACAAAACACCCTCTATTTTTTAAAAGTAAGATAAAAAAAAGCAAAATTTGAAGCATTTTAACATTCCAGTTACCTTAAGCAGCTGGATGGATTTAGATTGATTGATTGAATATTAACGTCGCACTATTCAGCTACACGAGGGCTTTTAGCGACGGACCACGTAATTTTGAACCATGGTCAAGTGACGTGGACGACACCTGAGCTGGCACCCCCTCTCCTAACTACCACACCACACCAACGGGAGGACGTTTCAGCTCTCGACAGATTTAACGTGCATCGCTGCCCTACACGGCGGGTCTTTAGTGGTACTGGGCTCGAACTCGTGACAAAGCAAGCCACGGTCCGATACCTATACCACTCGGTTACCGCGGCCGGATGGATTTAGAAGTCAAGGACTACTTGCATCAAAATTTCTATGGCGAAAGCAAAACTGATTAAAATTCCAAATATGGCACCTATTGAAATATAACTTCTTTTCTTTTTTTTTCTTTTTTTTTTTGATATTACATTCATAAACTTATTTCTCAAATGATAAATTGACCCTGTTTGGAAGGAAAAAATACGCAATGTTACACCCCAAAAACCAGAAAAAGCTATAACATTTATTACTTTATTTTTTGGTACCAACACAGTTCATGACCTCAAGTATTTTTATCCAATTTATTTGTCGAGATAGTTTTAATAAATTTTATATTAATGAGTTTGAATAGCAAAATATACTTACTGAAGAATCTGACGAGGAATCGTATTCTGTAATTTTGTCGAGATTCTGCGAAGGAGTCACAGGAGGAATCAACGAAGCAGAAGTTGATGTACTGGGGTATTGAGGTTCTGTTTCAAAAGAAAAATATGCATTTTAAATACAGCTATTAGTACAAGTAGTGAAACGGTTTTTTTTTAAAATCCATCTCTACAGGACAAATTAAACATCTACAGCAACTTTTTTTAGTATTTTTTAATGTTACTTTAATACTATTTACTGTGTGTGGTTAGTTTTAAAGAGAAACTTATGAAAAACTTCAAAACAGTATTTTACTTTTTAATCATTTAAACCAGAATAAAATGACTTAAGTAAGACAGTCTCCCTGCGAAGTGAGCATTAACGAATAACTTTCATTTTTTTTTTTTTTTTTACGGATTACAAATTTAATTAAATTATGTAGTAACTCGAGAAATTTACTTACTTGAAAATTCGATATCCGTGCTGTCACTGTCAAAGGGCGTGGAAAGTGGCAGCGTCGGAATTGGCTCCTCCAAAAACGTCACCTCGAATTCCGTCAATTCTGCTTCTTTTTTTACTTCAACACCCCTTGTTTGTCTCCTTTCTTGCCGCAAAACACTATTTTTCTTGCTCATTTTCTTTTTTAAATTCAAGTAACACTGACGGATCTGTTGTGGTGTTCGCGGATTCACCACTCCGTCAGTGTCATTGAACTGCTGCGTTATTTTAATATATGCTTCCTTTTTTTTTATGTTACTAACAGCATTTGTTTCACGACATTCTATTATGTGTAAGTGCGGCTTCATCAAAGCCAAAATCAACTCTTTTTCATACTGGGTAAAATAAACTCTGTTGGCATTCATATTAAGAAGTTAGTGTGATACACGATGTAAAAAACAAGCTGGCACGAGGCGAATGTAGAAGTTGTAGCTCCAACCGGAAGTCACGGGGTTTACTTCGACCAATGGGAATCGACCAGTAGCCCAAGGTTAAGAAACCTGCTGTCAAGCGACCTGAGGTTGAAAAACAGTGGTAAATTGAAGTTCTAACGCCCGTATATTCACCGCTAACTTGACTGCCGGTTAGAGGAAGGAAACCTGGGTTTCGTAGAAAACGCTATTCACCATCGCAAGTTAATAACTTAACTTCGGATCAGGTTAAAAATTTCTAACCCAGTTCAGAGCCGGGTTAGTTTTAACAGCGCATGCGCAATAAGCGATTTTTGGAGTGTTTACAGTTTCAAAGCAGTTTCGCGAGTTCGGGGATTTCTTTAAACTCTTACGATGAATCCTGTAAAATTTTTCTTCAATTTCACTTCTTCATTATTTAAAGAAAATAGGAAACAAGAAGAGAGAGGATATTAAGAAAAAGGTGAAATTGTCGAATCGGCCGCTTCTCCGCCAAATTTAGAAAAATCACGTATTTGGCGCGTTTTTGTCAAAAACGACTTCTCCTTCACTGGAGAACAATTTGAGAAGGGTTACCAGATTTAGCGCATTTATCGATGTGGCGAGAAAACACTTGGCGTTAGAAGCGGCCGATTCGACAAATCAACCAAGAAAAAAAAGAAAAAATGTATTTGAAGAAATGGACGGCTAACAGTTTCGCAAAATGGTATGTGCACCTGATAATTATTTTTCTTATGCTTAGTTATTTCAAATTAATAGAAATTTTTATTGAAGTGATGCTATGTTACATAAGGATTTGTGGAAAACATAATTATCTTTCTGTTGGCTGTTTAATATAAATAACTTGTAACATAAATGACATGTTGAATAGATCAGCAAGAATTAACATTCTAATAGCTAGAATAATACATTGTTATCCTATATGAGATTTATATGTTGTGTGTGTAAGATGCTTTTTATTTCCTAATATTAATTATTTGATTTAAACATTTGTGCTTCTATGCTTTTGTGGTATTATCTAGAAACATTCCCTTAATCTACAGCTGTTGCTAAATTTGGTGTCTAGATTTGTCAAGTAATTTCTGACTACATATGTAAATATTGATTTTTTTGCTGATGTTCAAGATTAAATAAACACCAAATGTTTACATTCTACCTTGGATATTCTGATCAATATTTGTTACAAACCTAGGCACTCACTTCATTCTATGTATTATATATATTCGTATTTTCAACAACAATGCAACCTGGTTTTTCCTAAAAACATATCAGTTGTATAAAGACTACCATCTGCTAGGAGATAAAGATCTGCTTTCGAAATCCTTATTTCATGCATAGAATTATAAAACATATTATACAGATCAACCAGAAAAAAAATTCAGAACTATTGATAGTTAGTGATATATATGTATGTAATATTCATTCTTATATATATTATAAATCAGTTCAATATTTTAAAAGCAAAATTATCCCAGATTATCATATTAAAAAAAACAAGTCTTCACCTTGGATTGTGATTAATAAAATTTACTTCATACATCAAAAAAAGGTATTTAGATAAATATTTAAAACAAATCCAGAAGTAATTTAATGAAATAGAAGCCGCTTTTTCACCATGCATTACATGACTGGCCACGAAAAATAGGTTTGTTTATACTGAGAAATTAGTTTGTAATTTGAAAAACTAGCAAAATGAGACAATTCACATCTTTCTTTTGAAATAAAAACAAGTAGATTGGTTTACATACATTACAATTAAAGTGCAAAAGTTTTGTAAAGCTAACATTTTTTTAAGAAACTAAAATTGCTTAGACTAAGATGATTGCATCAGTATAAAATGTAAACAGCATATGTTATAATTTCAACATACTATTTGCTTATTTAGTTAGATAAAAACACAATCTACACATTAGTAACATTTCTAGATAGTTATTTAAATTATATTTTGTTTCAGGTATAATAAATTGCATGTGTCAACAAAAAACACTATCGAATAGAAGTATGCCATCCTCAAAAGAAGTTTTGCATGCCTATCAATTGGCTTGAACTGTCACTTAGAGCGAGTGCCATCAATAATTGTTGCTTGTTTTGTTCTGCACAATTTATGTATGTGTCTA
>BMAV01018032.1:16295-36134 GCA_019973955.1 Trichonephila inaurata madagascariensis | reverse complement strand
TTGATGTAAATGCAAGTTTTTCAGATTCATTATCATCCAATTTAATGTGCCAATAACCACTACAGAGGTCGATCATTGAGAAAAATTTCGCATGTGTTAACTTGTCTAAAACTGCATCTATTCAGGGAATTGGTTCTGCATCTAATTTTGTGATAGCATTTAGCTTTCTGTAATCGATACATAATCGTGTACGAGCATTATCCTCTTTTTAAAAGCCAATGTTATAGGGGCAGCGTAAGAAATATAAGATGGTTTTATTATTCCTGCTTTCAATAATGCATCTAATTGCTTTTTTATTTCCGTATCATCTTTAAAAGATGCCCTATAGGGTCAATTTGCAATGGGTAATTCTGAGGTAAGTATTATTTTAGGAGAATTGCGTTTTAATTCGCCCACATCAAACTTATTTTTAGCAAAGACATGTTTATATTTATCAATAACATTAATAATATCATAATCACTGTTAGGAATTATTTCTATATTAAACACATTATCAGTTTTCTTAGTGATAATTTTATTATTACTAATTTTAAGAGTTTCATTTTCTTTAATACTTTTCTTAGATTCATAACTTTTTAAAGTTTTTCAAAGAGGAAAAAAAATTAATAGTCACTAAAATTAATATTTAATTCAAAAATACTCATAGTTTTATTAGAAATTATTAAATATTTCAGTTCTACATTTACTATGAGGAATTTAATATCTTTAATAATTTCTCCTATTATCAATTGTAAAGTAATTGCCTCACTCACCTTAATTTGTCCATTGATGGTGGCAATTTTTGTTTTGATATACTCCACATGGTGTTGTCCCTTGATTTGTGATAGTATTTTTTTTATATAATGTTGACATTTCATCCTGTATCCAAGAGGACCTCAACTTGTTTGAAGTTTATTCTTCCCTGGATGATCATGAGTTCTCATGTTCGATGAGGTTGGAATATTGTATTATTTTCTTGGGTTCTTTGACGGGGGTAGAAAGTTGGAGATTCAGGTCACAAAATTGTTGGTCGTTGTGGCAATCGTTGGTTTCTCGGATACATGGTCGGCCGCTGAAGAGAAAATGATGGATGATATTGATAGTATGACGGATGCTGATGAGAATATACATTATATCTTGAACCGGTTATGGTATCCGGGTGTTGAGATTGATCATTTCTCCAATTCCATCTTCAATACTGTTGTCTATGGGCAAATTGATTCGTATGGTGATGTATTCTTGTCACTGGATACGTTGGGTATATAACTTCATTCCTATTTGATTTTGATTTTTCTTGGATATCTAAAAGTTTCATTTTTTCCTTCAGTTCCTCTATATTGTTGCAGCTTTGTAACTGTATTTCTATTGATATATGTTCCTTTAATCCTTTTATGTGATGTAGAATTTTTCAGCTTCCATGTTTATCCGGGATGCGGTTTCTTTTATTCTGTAGAAATATTCTATGGGGGGTCTCTTTTGATGTTTTTTCTGTTTTAGCTAATTGAAGATGAATTTCCGCTGGATTGACTTGTGTTCCGAATTAAATTATTTTTCAGTTCGTAAAAACTTTTAGGGATCGATTGTGATTTGATGTAAGTCTTCACAGTTCCATCTCTATTAACTTGGTTATAAATAAGATTTTCTATTGTTATATCAAAGGAATCGCACGTACTTTCAAAATTTCTAAGGAATGTCTGGATGGGCATTTCCAGGTTATATTTTTGGAAAAAAGTCTGTGTAGATATTCAAATCGAATATCATTTTTTATAATGGTTATAGGTTTTAATTTTTCTTCATCTGCATCTATATTCTCTTCTTGCTTAATTTTATTTTCGTTCTTTGCCTCCATTTTTGAAAGATAAATTTCTGAAATTTTGTTAGGAGAAGACGATGATTCTAGTTCCTTGGCAGTAAGAGCGATGTTCTATCGGAGATTAATAGCGCGTTTCTTCTCTTTCCGTACCATAGAGTTCCTTTTCAATTTCGGCAACCCGACGTCTTCAACAAAAAGGTATAAAGGCTCATTCACACCAAGGCGTACAAACGTCGAGTGTTAAGCGTCTAGCCAATCCGAGACTTCTTCGCGGGCGAGAGGAAGACTCTGATTGGCTAGTCGCTTAACACTCGACGTTTGTACGCCTTGGTGTGAATGCGGCTTAACGCTGTCGGAGTTCCATCAAATTCTCCATAGTATTTATTACGGTCGTTGGCGTTCGTTTTTAATTTAAAATTATTTTACAATTGAGAAAAGTTTTACTTTAAGATTCGAAATTTATTCGCAGATAGAATATCCTGCCGGCTTTATTTCTGGCATGATTTGAAGTCAGAAACAGGCTTAGTTTTTAAAAAGTAACTTTATTTGATCAAAGTTAGACATCTGACGCAAAAGGCAGAGAGGAAAAAAGCACGCCACCGAATCTTAAGTGGTTAAAACTTAAAACACCGATCGCGGCGTTCATGAGTGCTCTTGAAAGTTAATGCTGACATATAGGGCTATTAAATATAACGATCTGGAATTAGACATGTTTATTGGCTAGGCCATATGTTCGGAAGAAATAAATGGGTGATTAGTGTTATACTTGAAGAGGTGAGGAGAAAAAGATGAGTTAAGTGCTAGATTGAGAGTTTAATTTTTAATCTAATTTGATTATCCTTACACACACACACACACACATATATATATATATCTGGCTTGGGGCCCAAGATCTGACCTTGCGGGGGGCCCAATTATTTTCCGTTACGCCACTGAATACAAGGATTATTGGCAATGGACCTCGTAATTTTGAACCTTGGCTAAGTAACGAGGATGATACCTAAAAGGCACCACTTCTTTTGACTTTCCCACCACACCAACGGGAGAACTTTGAGCCTTGACAGATTTAGTGTGCATCAGCCTCTCTATACAGAGGGTCTTCAGTGCAAAGACTCAACCACACCTCCAACGAGTTCGTGATCATGACCACTCGGCTACTACGGGTAAGGCCGGATCTACGTATATTAGATAAAAAATAAAATACCCAAAATACTGCATGAAATTTATTTTCATTTTCGAGTGCAAGAGCAATTTACTTTTGTCCTTTCCCTCTACCACCGAACACGCGGAAATTACTAATAGACATAGGCTCTATCATAGAGCGGCGCCGACGAACATGGAGCATTTATACAAAAGTAATGGCACTATTTCTGCAGCTATTTATTTTTGTGCAATAATAATTCTAAGTTACAATAATATTCTGATTTGTTACTGTGACCTGTACATAATACCTGAAATCAAAAGGATCATGTTTATTCAAGTAAAAAGTAAGTACCAATACACATTTCTTAATTATTTAAGTTGGAAGATATTGAAGAGTTATGATTAAGTATTTTCAGTATTTTCAAAGATTGAAAACATCAATATTTCCCATAAATATGTATGTGTTGTCTTAAAATTTGTGACAAGTAACTTAATTACTTCTAAAGGATGGGGGGGAAATTAACAATAATTTTATGCGGATTATGGAGATTTCCCGCGAATATTATGGAAGTGTTCTTGATTTTCGTAATAAATATTTTTTTAAGTACAGGTAGCAACAGCAAATAATGGATGACAACGGAAAACAATATTTATTTAAAGTGGGGTAAATAATTCTATAAAAATCCCTTTAAACTGATGGGCCAGTAAATAATATTAATCAACATTTAGATTTTAGCGAGTATAGATTATGATTTTTTTATTTTTTAAAATAAACTAGGTACTTCATTTTAATTATCTCAGAAATATACTATGTTGTTTTACAAAAATTTGTTAGAATATTTTTAGTTTATTAAGGTATCCGACTGCGTTCGGAATCGTGATTTTAAAAAGGCGCATAAATGGATGACTTTCATGATATTTAGTGTCACTTAGATTAGAATACATGCATAAAATTTTTTTTAGGACATTTTGACAAAAAAAAAATTATTTAAATACAATATTTCGGCGAAAAATGAACTTAGAATAACCTTTTTTCAAAATGTTCTCCTTTTATAAAAAATGCTTCTAAAATAATATTTTGCCTGTATGTAGCTCAGACCTCTGTATAGAGGCTCAACTATGATTTTTGAAAAATTCAAGTTATGTGATTAATAGAACTATTGTTTATTGCCATTCCGATTCGCTTACAAAAATAGATTGTTATTCTTAAGATCACTGCAGTATTGCTAATGGTAATTATATTATTTACTTAGTTTTATAAAAATTTGTCCCTTTTCTACATTTTATGTTTAATTCTAGTGTAGAATTTCTCTTTTTCTCTAGGACTATTTAAAAAAAATATTACGTTTTATTTTTATGCTTCAACTAGGATTAGAAGGAATCCCTCATTCATATTAGTAGAAAGAGGTGGCGGGCGAGGGAAGGGGAGCCTCACTTAGATCGAAGCTAGGAACTTTACTTTTACGGCGTATTGGTGGGGGGGGGGGCAAACCACCCGCCTCTCACCGGGCCGCGGGGAAATGTCACTCCTTTTCTTTTTACGGGTGTGTATGTCCGACCGAAGGCGAAAAAAGCCGAATGAGCATTACATTCCCAAAGCGTGACGTTCAGTCAAGTTCACTCTCCGGCAAAACGCACCAATAGAAGTTATCACTTCAAAAATTTTGTCCGAAAAAATTTCGTACTTTCTTTTAACATGCGAATTTCTGATAGCGAATTTTCCTCATTGTGAAGCATAATCTATAAAATATATATAAACTATAAAATATATATAAGTAGATTTTTAGTAAAACAAACATAGCATGTAATAAAAAATTTAAAAAAATAAGGGAAAATTTTTTTAAAAAATTATGTTTATTTATTCAATACTATTTTTATAAATTTCTAAAAAAAAATTTCTACGTTTAAAAAATAAGATTTCCTAATTAAAAAAATATTAATTGTTTCTAAAGAAATTATCAAAATTATACACTCCTACCTAAATTCCCGTGAATTTAGGGTAAGAGTTGAAAACAGTCTCTCCACCCCGCGTCCAATTCTCAGTGGGTACCTTTAATCTATACATCAACGACATTCCCAAGGCCGCCGAAGTCCACTTAGCGATGTACGCGGACGACACTGCCATTTTTACCCAAAACATTTATAACCGCAATATCATTGAGCGGCTTCAAAATTATGTCATTCGACTCGAAACCTGGCTTAACGACTGGAAAATAAAGGTTAATGCATCGTAAAGCGCATGCCTCCTCTTTACGAGACAGCGGTGCATCGGAAGCCTCCCGCATGTCAACATTTTTAATCAGCCTGTCCCTTGGGTTACTGAATATAAATACCTAGATTTAATACTTGATACTAAATTAAACTTAGCTAAACACATCCGTTCCGCCCACCAAAAGGCGGCTGGAATGAGAAACACTCTAAATCGCTTGATTTCTCCCAAGAGCAAGCTCGCATTAAGGCACAAGGTTCTATTATACAAAGCCATTCTTCGCCCCATCATGTTGTACGCTTCTCCCATCTGGGCAGGGGCGGCAGTTACTCACCTGAAAAGATTGCACACTTTTCAAAACATTCAACTGCGTAGAGCAGCAAACGCACTTTGGTTTGTCAGGAACGAAGTCTTGCATAAAGATCTTAATGTTCCGCAGCTTCTTGATTTCATCAAAAAACAATCAGAAAATTTCTTCAACCGGTTACCACAGATTTCGAATGAATCTATCAGGGAAATCCCGGCTTACGACAATTCTATTCCTAGCTCTTCTAAGAGACCTAGAGCAGTTCTTAATCACTCGTATCAACACTTCCCAGCTCTGAAAAGGATTAGAATGTCTTGATACGAATTAAAAAGATATGAGCTTTATTGTTACACTAGCTGTCTTCTTTTGCAAGACTTCACTCACTCTAATTATTCCCCTCCCCCGCGCCATGCAAGTTTTTGATCACGTTTAGTGTGGCAACTTCACCCCTCATGATCTTATTTCCTTTTCTTACTTTTTCTTCCAAGTGGTTATTTAAAACTTCCTTTCAATAACCACACGCAGTTATCTTAGAGGTAACGTGTAACGGACTTAAAAATATTATTCTCTTAATCCTTGTTATTAAAAAATATATCCCTTCTCTCCTCGTTCCGTCAAGATGCGGCAGACGGTTGAAAGACGGGCTTTGCTGTCATGGAGATGTGACGTCATTTTCTCTTCGTTTTCCTATGAAAGCGAAACAAACTAAATCAACTGGGAGAGTGGTTTCCACCCACCCCTCCACCAGCGTTATTGCGCTGCATTTAATGTGGACTGCTTTTTATTTTTATATGTAACTTCAACAAATTGTTCTCTGTTCAATTTATTATGATGAGTGGATAATAGAGCTATCTCTAAGGTTCCACGTAAATGTATAGCCGTTACCGTTTCTAAAGAAAATTTGAAATTTTACTTCAAAAAAGAATTCTATATGCAAAGGATAATATATTTTAATATACAAACAAATTTATAATATTTTAATCTTTTCAACTACACTCATATTATTATTCTTCGAACAGATCAAAAGTTCTAATCAGAAATAAGCCCAAAACTGACATTAAAAATTCATTTTTTTTTTAATGTATTTTCTGTAAAAGGTGTAATTGTATTTCGGACTTTTTATCTTGCGAAAGAACCGAGAATAACTTCTGACTCACTTACTCTAGCTCTGTGACATAGCCAGAGGTAAGAAGATCAAATAGACGAACAGCCCCATTTGAATGATACTCGTCCTGTTTGGAGATTTTGGCGTATTTTGAACTAGTTAAAACATCGAATATTGAAGACTTCATGTTTTTTTTATATTCATCGCTTCTTTCAGATAATTCACCAATAAATATTATCCGATTTCATGAATTCTTATTTCATTATTAATTTATTATTTTATATGCAGCAAGGGTCAATGAAATTGTCATTTACAATAAACCCATCAGTGCATCATTGTTCATTTTTATATACGTTATAATTTGCACCTGTTTTCGTTGATAAGAAGCTTCATTTTAGCAGTATTTCTGTTTGAATAGCCTTTGGAGTGTTAAATGACAAAATATTGTAATTTACAAGAAATAACTTTTTGTAACTGCAACTTTTATACATCGTTCTCCGCGCGTACTTGGAAGTTGTTGGTGTATCAGAAAAAGTTTTTTGGAACTAACAGTAAGTAATTTTTATTAATGCATTTATTGAGTATCGTTGTCAAAAGTGTTCGCTTGACTAATCGAAAAGTATACTCTTACAGTGAATTTTTTTTTATGTTTTATTCGCGATAAATTTTTTAGTTTGTCTGGAACAAGGGGGTTAAAATTGTTTTTTCCGAAACTTTTCATAGAACATTTGGTAAAATACTAGAACAATCCCCTGATCTATTTCATTCACTCATACGCTAATCAATCATTTCTTTTTTACCCATTTCTTTTAAAAGAAGGAAATAGAAAAGTACCTACTCTTCGTGCTTCTAAGGAAAACGTGTAAAAGAAAAGTCTTTATTTCGAACTTATGCCGATACCCCTGGATCAATCAGAAGCATGCATTTTAGATGTTTCCCCCAGTATTTTAATTTAGAAGCAACGTTTTTCTTTTCTTTCTGTTTGCTTCAAAAAGGTATTTTGGAAACCACGTTTTATTAGAAGCATGGCGAGTGGAATTTTTCTTCTTTTGAATGAAAGAGATAAGAAAGAAATGATTGGTTAGAGTATGAATGAAATAGAGCAGGAGACTGTTCTAGTATTTTACCTAGTACACAAGAATAGTGAATCATAACTGATGGATTATCCAATACTTAATTTTGACTTTTCCTTGGATAGAATACTATTTATTTTTTTCTTTTGTATGTGAATATATATTTAACTTAGGGTACCTATAAAAAAAAAAAACGTTTCTTGTCATAACAAATGGAAATAAGGCTACATAGCCACCCAAAATGGAGGAATCTGCCATAACTTTTGCTCAGTTATATCACATCTGTAGAGATGTAAAAAAATATCCTCTAGGAAATTTGTTGTATGTAGAAACATATCAGACATTATAAAGAAAGTTGCATCCATTTCTCGTAACTTTTGTTAGTAATATTATTCTGTACTTGCGTATTATCACAACCAATTTGCGATATATATGAAACGAAGCACATGATTGCCAAATCAGCGTGTACAACAAATGCGAAATTGGGGTTGCCAATTTGACAAGTTATCTTGAACGTTGCTGATTGTTGCAATAATGCATAAGTACCTAATATTCTTGACATGAAAAGTTTGTTTCAAAGGAAATTGGCCTTTTTATAACTGGATTGTGCTGTCATCCTTTTTATGAAAAGAGACTTCACCCACTACTGATACATTATACTGTCAACCAATGGTTTGAATTATGTATTTTGCTAGGTGAAAAATATCACTCCAAATGCTCACATTGTTAATATTCTCCTGTTTGAATGTGCGTTGGAACGGGGCTTTCACCATTGGGGCTTATATTGTGGTATTTGGTGACGTGTTTTCATTTTACAAGATCTGTTAACAGTATAATACAAAATTTCTTTTTGGAAAATCACTAGAGTTGGATATCTGTGAAAATTTTTATGAAATATTTAACAGGCAAAACTCAAGGGGTATGGTATGCCTTTATTTTAATTTCTTTTAGTTAAGTTTTTTTAAACTCTGTAAGAGAATAACTGATCAATGAATGTCAGTATTAATCTTGGGTGATATACAGAAAACTCTTAAATGTATTATTTTCAGTAGTACCATCATAAATGATGAAATAAAATTAATTTATTTTATTTATTGTCAAAAGATTTTCATATTTTTATTGATTATAAAAGGAAAAAAATGGAACAAAAGAAAATTGGTATTTTCCTATACTATTATTGACAAATTTTGCCAGTTAAAAATACAATGTCAAATGCAGTTATCCTTATTATTGTTTCCAAACAAGTGTAGAAAACGGTTTTCAACATTTGGCTGTGTATCGCGATTTTTATTTGAAAAAATTGGATCAAGATTATTATAGGTAAATGTCACAAAATCTCATTGGAGATAAAATAGTTAATGCATACTAATGACACAAAGATTTCATATGTTTGAAGCCTATTTAGGGTTAAAGTGTAGAATTGAGTGCCCTTGGCGAAGCCAATTTTTTCCGCGACCAAAATCAGTCACTAAACTATCAATAAGTGGGTGATAGGTATTCCAAGAGTAATGAAGCAATGCAGAAGTAATGAAGAGCCGAATTAATTCTGGCATCTAGATAAACATTGCCAAATCCTAGGGGCCTCCTATTCTGCACTTAAGCCAGTTTTTAGCTTAATTATTAATACATGAATTAAATTTAAATGAATAATGCATAAAATGGAAACATCTGTAACCATGTTTGTTTGTCTTTCTACACTGTTCAATAGAAAATACAGTAGAACCTGTTTTTGTGCAGGAGATAGAAACTGCATAAAAGTAACCACACAAAAAATATTCAAAAATTTCATGAATTCTTACATATAACAACCAAATTCGTCGAAATATCGCAGAATTTTTTTTTATGCGATTGCATAAAAAAGGACCGCACAAAAACAGATTCTACTGTAATTAAAATTTTATCATATATTGTGTGAAAAACTTGGCATCCAGATGATTTCCATTGTGAAATATTGTATGTAGTTATAAAGAATTTTATGTAGGTTTATTAAATTCTTTACCACTTAAGAGTGTATTGTTTTAATTTAACTTAACTCAGTGGCGCAACAGCCTTTTAAGGCCAAGGCCTACTGTGTCCAACTCAGTATACATGACCTTGGGACCCTGAGGTGCATGAGCAAATGTTTTGATCAGGTGCTCATTTTGACGTGAAAACCTTAGTGTTAAGTTCCCAAGCAAGCTTGGTACTCATTTATTGACTCACTGAAGGGATGAAAGGCTGAATCAACCTTGGGCCTGTGGTGTGGAAGCACGAAGCACTAACTACTCAGCCACTGGGTTTCATATATTGTTTTAGTCACTATTTAAAGGTATTGTCTACCTTTTTTTTGCAAATTTTATCACCAGTCATATCTATAAAAATAAATAATATATTTTTTGGGGGGGCTTTAACTGTGTTTGCAAAGCTTTGCACTGATATTTTTTAAAAATTACTAGTTCATTAGTGTTAAAAACAGGCATAAGCAATGATACATATTGACTTTTTCAAATAGTTCCAATTTTAAGTTTATTGGTCTATACAAGTGTCAGCATATATAACATTTATATTAAAAGTCAAGAGAAAAAAAATTAGCTGAATTTTACTGTGTTTAAATTAGAATTTATTGTACTTGTCCTTGATTGACTTCTGCTTTTTTGGATTCATTTGAAATATCATTTCATGTTTCTGTTTTCTGAGGTCATTAAATTATGTTTTTGAAAAATTGTATAATTTTCAAAGAAAAATATGGAATATCTATAATTGCACTTTAATTCTGAGTAAATCAAATAGTTCTCATCTATCGGTAGGAAAAAAAGCATGAAGAAGTGTCCTTATTCAAATTAAAAATTGTGACTTTTTTTACTGGGGCATGACTCGAAATTGCTGTGTTTCAAGGGCTGCAAGCAAATAAAAATTATATTTTAAAGTAAACTCTCTGAAAATTGAATGGAGCCAGTGTTTTCATTTGGTTAGAATGCTGACAAATAATGTTCAAATAAATTTAACAATGAATTTATTGTAATAAATCTTAATGATATGAATTTTCTTCAGTATATAATAAACCAATGCTGGCACGTGTTTGCTGAAGGTAGAAAAAACCATGGAAAAATTTGATAAAAATAGTTCTGGCTGAAACATATTTCTGCCAAAGTACATAGTAATAGAGTAACTCACTGGCTTCAATTTAAGTTATTAAACAACAGTCATGACTATTAAACAACTAATTCTTATGTTTCATTTAGTTTTCACCGAGAAATAATACCTATTTTGCTATGCTATCAGAACAATAGAAATTTGAAGAGATATAAACTTAGTATAAAGTATGAGTATATGAAAAAAAAATAATAGTATAACTCAATATTAAGCTATAACCTTAATAATAAAAAGAATTTCACATAAAAATAGTTAAATATCATCAAATTCAATTGTATTTTCTACATCAGAAAACAAATTTTTGGTTTTTCCAACCCTGTGTAACAAAAAGCAAGTTTTGAAACATTATCTATTCCCAACCTATTTCAAGTTTTTGAATGTACAAAAGAAAAATTAGAGAATATTCTTTCTATTTCAGCAGAACTTGATGGGCATGTTTGGAGATGTACAACTCACTTGCAAAAGTCTTTAGAAATGTCACATGCTTTTGCTATACTTCTCCACTATTTATGAGCATCAATGGTTTTAATCGCTTGAACATAAAAAAATGTATTTTATCTGAAAAAGAATTTTCTTTCATTTCAAAGTTAATAACATACAATACAAATAAAGGGTTTAGTTTTCGTAAGCATTCTCTGGCCCTTTCTTTCTGTACATAATTAAGATTTTTTCCTCTGTACTTGGGATGCAATAAATACACAAGAATATGCCAACCTAGAATTGCTTGCCCAAACCTTTTTTTCACAGCAGAATGAGGTTTCAACTCATTGTGGTTCAACAATTCACACCATACATGAACAAGCATCAGCAACTGTTGCAGAATCACTCTCCAGATGAGCTAAAGCATATGCTACGGGCTTTTAATTCTCTGATAAGGTCTTTCATTTATTGATAAAGTTTAAAATCCTGTATATGAGCTACATTATTTTGATGCATCTCCTCATAATGCTCATTTGTCTTTTTACTTATGATGTATGATTTCGAATAAATGTTTCAAGACAAGTCAGCTAGCTGACTACCCCACCTAGTACATCCAGGTAATTGATGTGAAACACATTCACTGCATTCCTTTAACCATGCTCCAGGAGTATGGTGATTTCAAAAATACTTGTGAATATCTACTATGTGTTTAATAATGCTTGAAAGTGTTATATCTTGTCCCAAAAGGTTTAGCCAATGAACACCACAACCATATGCTATCAGAGTTGAATTCTCAAATTTTTGTTCCAATTCATGTCTCATTTTCTCCATATTTTTAGCATTATCAGTAACAATGCCTTTAACTTGACAGTCATATTTTTCTGTAGTAATCTGAATAAAAGTCACTGCATTTTTTATGTATAAGTTCTGCTTATTTCTTTGTAGTTCCAGAGTGTTTTCAACATTTACAACATATGACTCTCTATTAACTTAAATGCAAGATGCTATTATTGGTTCATTATGGATATTGCTCCATCCATCAGTAACAAGACTTTTTACAAACTAACCATCTGCTTCATTGTACGTAGCATCTTAAAGGGGACCTGCCAGTTCTTTACATTAAGGGGGCTTAAAACTTGGTCTTATGATATGAATCAAATTTTTAAATGATTCACTTTCCACAACAGCAAAAGGAATATTGCTAGCATAAAATATCTTTACAAGAGCCAAATCAATCATTATTTTGTCTTTACCTGAGGTTTTTGAAATAAATTTTTTAATATTATCTTCTAAACATTGTATTTTAACTGGAGGCTGATCTACTTTATCCATCATTGAATCAGAGCATTGAATTTCTTCCACGCATTCACTTGAAGCGTTTTTTGCACAGTTAGAAACATGTGCTTTTATCCTAGCTACTTTGCATATGCCCACATTTTTTGCACTTGGCAACAATTTTACTATTCACACATAATCTATGAAAAGAATCTCAAACATTATCTAGGTTTCTACCTCCTTTATGCATTATTTTAAGAAAACATTTTTCTCAAACTAGAAATCTAGAAACAGAAGAAACCTTAAAAAACAAAATGGCTAATATGTTGCTTTTCAATTTATCTTGAAGTAGAATTTAGCAAAAATGTATGCACCTGTTTCTTTCCAGTTCCTGACTGGTCAAAATTTTGTACAATGCACCTGTTCAGGATAAACTTGTTCCTTAAGTAGATAACAGTTCGTAGCTTACATATTACTTTTACAGACAACATTACTGCATAAAATTGAGAAATAAAGACAAGAGTTTTTATCTTGTCATATAATTTTTTGGTGCTAGTTTGATATCCGGGGTAATAGCACCAAGTTGTTTATGTTCGCCAAGATGAGCAATAACATTATAATATGGTTACCATGATATTTTTATCATCTGGCGATGTGGTTGCCATGGGGATAATGTATATTAGAAATAACTTTTATTGGTTTTTTCCCACAGTAACCCTATTAATTTTGGACGATTTTAATTCGATTTCTTTAAAAATTTAACCATTTTCAGTGTGATTGTTCTATTGTTTCCATCTTCTGTTTCATTTTGTGCTATTTTCGAATATGGATATTTCTAATATGAGTGAGTACTAGAATATTTTTTTTTCTTAAAAGAATAGGTGTTGTGCTTTTAATTATCGCTATACATCGTTCATTTTCGTTTTATTTTATGTTTTAAAAATGCTTTTTTTTACGTTTGTTCGAAGGAACTTGCAGTGCAAGTTTTATATTGCAAGCTTTCAGTACTTTGTAATTGATATATTATTAATTTTAACGTATATTATGTAATTATTTTATTATAAAGGAATATAAAAATGCAATTATTACTATATGTAATAATATAATATTCGTTATTTATAATTATTTCTGTTAATATTTATTTATAAATATTATTACATATTTTGTTATTTACTTATAATTAATGTTGTTATTTAGTTTAGTTTAGTTATTTATTTATAACTATTTTTGTTAATTTATAGCTATTCTTATGTTATTTGTTTATAATTATGCGGTTACTTATGATTATGTAATACAAGTATTCTTATGCATTATTTTTATTCTTTTACAATACGATTATTATTTCTAATAATTGTTATTAAATCGTACTATATGAATATTATATATAATTACGATACAATTTTTTTGAGATTATTATATATCGTCGGTCTAATTATCAGACTGCCTAACTCCATCTAGGATGCTAATTTGGTACAGTAGGGCTAGGCGCCAAGTTGTTGTTTATATTTGCCAAGATAGGCGATATTACAATATGGTTTACTTCGATATTTTTATCGTGCGATAATGTGGTTGCCATGGGGATAACGTATATTAGTGTTAGTTTTTTGTTTTGGTTTTTTTTTCATGCGGGATCTCTGCTCAGCAAAAGTAACACATCGTTACAAATTTTGTGTAATGAACGCTTAAAATAGTGTAAATAATTTATATCTGGAAGTGTAATACATTAATATTAATTTCTGTTGTATTTATTTTATGTTAAAATCTTGCTACCACCTCTCGCTTCAAAATCTAGTTTTATTATGAAATAAAAAAACGTAGTGATTACACTGATCGAGGAATAAATTAAAAGTGGAGTGCACATTGAGGCATGGCATTGACAAAACAAAAGGATTAAGGAATCGTGCCAAAAAGCGCTTGGCGCATTGCTCTCCTATATCAAATCAGTTACACCGGTGGAGTTACGCAGTCTGATAATTAGGCTGACGATATGCTGCTTATAATACTATTATTAGTACATGTTACTTTTTGTTATATTATATTGATATTCATTATTTATTGATTGATATCTAGGTTATTCTCAATCTCTTCCTTTAACCTTCATTTGAAATACATTTCAATGTATTTCAAAACAATTCTTTAAAATTATTGTGTATCATTAAATTACCGCTAAACTGCCATATTGGATTCCATTCCAGCAACAAGAAGCGCTGCTTGGCGCCATTACCCTGGATATCAAACCAGTTCCTTAGGAGTTTTCATTATATTTTTTATGTTTTTTCTAAGATGTAACATGCATTATAGACAGTGGCGTAACAGAGAATATTAGAGCCCCCCCTGCTGAGTCAGGTTTCAGGGTTCCAAGTCAGATCTTACAAAGGCCTGCAACTTTGTGTCAGTCAGACTTTGGGCTCCCTAGAACCCTGTGCAATGCAGGGGTGTATATTACACCATAGACTCTATTAAATATTTTCAAAAATTCCAAATATAGTTAGATGTTGTAAACACAATCTCAAGATTGCATCAAAACAATAACATTACAGGCAATATTCTTGTGTTTTGGAGGTCAAATTGTTTTCAAATTAATAAAATGTCTAATTATTTGATAAATACATAGCACAATAACAGAATCAAAATATTATTCAGATATTTTGCTATATAATATATTCAATTTTACTCCTATTAGGGATATTACATTTGCTCCTATTATCCTTGTTTTAGAGCAAAATCTAAGATTCCTCTTTAGCATAATTTTGGTAAGCCACTATAAATATATTTGTCCTTTTACTGTACAGATTATTTTATTTATTATTTGTGGGGATATATATATATACATCTTTGCAGATTAGAGTTTAAAATATGGATGATGCCTTAGTTTGTTGGAAAAAAGAAAAGGAAGCATGAATGCTGAATTGAAGTAAATATTTTATATTTAGAGATAGTGTAGAAAAAATGTAATTGGGTCAAAATCCCTGTTTAGTGAAGAAAAATGTGTGGCTGTAAAATTAATCGTACAAGTTTTTATAGGAAATTTTTAGTTTCATGCAACTTTTGTTATATAATTTTCAATATATTTTGTATTTTAGGTTTTAATATCATTAATCTAAACCTGTACTTTTATTCATAATTTCTCTTAAGAATTTTTATTTTTTGTAAGATTGGAATCTCACCTATGATATGTTTATCAAGTTCATTTATTAATTCAGAGTAATTAGGACAGTTAAAAATGTTATTACTTTGCAAAACATTAGTGTAATTGTAAAAATATGTGCTTTATTTTAAAAATAGATCTACCTATTTTTTATATTCAAAAGACTTATAATACTAAAATTTCTAATTTGGAAATGTTGAATATATTCATTAATAGTTGTGTAAAATGTTAATTTTATGAGATTTATTCATGAAAAGGATAGTACAATATTCAGTAGAACATTTAACGTTTTCTTTTGTGTTGAATTAACAAATTAGGAAATTATTTATATCCTTAATTATATGTAAAGCTTTGTATTTTTTTAAAATTATTATTTCTTAGAATTAAGCTTATAAGCTGTGTTTCTATCATTGTTCATGCCAAACATAGTTTTTGATTCATATAATATTATAGAAGTCTTTAAAAGAGTTGCAGTAAAATTCATTAAGTTTAAAAGCTATATCATTTGTCTCTCTTACTCTTTTATTTCTTTTGCCTCTTTTTATTCTAAATATTAAATTTAAAATTACCATTATTATAAAGCATTTTCTTTTATCTTTTTGCTGAATGAATGACAGTTTTTTGTTGAATGTTAGGTATTCACTATAAATATATATGTATATATACAGTGGTGGCCCAAATTGTGGAAATTTTTTTAAATTAATGTTTTTTAAGATGATATGCATATAGAAAATTTTACATTGCACAAAATGAAATGTATTTTATATAATTTTAAACAGAACTTAATATTAAATTCAATACAAAAAACATTGAAATATTTGCAATGCAAAAAAAGTTATGCTGCAATAACTATCCATATACTTTAGATACTGGTGATAGCAGTGAGTTATCAGTGCTTAGTGGGGTAGCCATTATTTTTAATTGCAGCTTCACATCGATGTTTCATTTAGCTAAAATTAGTTTTAAGTGCTTCATTTGTTATTACATGATGCCAGTAAACAATTATATCCTCAATTAGTTCTTTTTTATTTCATGCGTATCTCATTCGGACAAGAGTTTTCAAACAGTGCACAAGTTTTTGATAGGATTGTGGTCAGGACTGTTTCCTGGTCAGGACAACAACTCAATGATCTTAGAATGGTACCAATCTTTGAATTACTTTACTGTGCGGCTTAAAGCAGAACCTTGTTGAAAAATAAATGAAGCATTGTTGGTAAACAGATCCCTGATAGGAGGCAGAAGTTTGAGTTCTAGAATGGTGTCAATGTATTTTATGGCATTCAGTGTCCCTTCGATGATATGAAGGCGACCGATACCATCTTCTGATATGCATGACTAACTGATAAAACTATATTGGTATTTCACAATTGCCTGGATGCAGTCAGGATGTAACATTTCAGCTTTTCTACGTCTTTCATATTTTAGGCTATCACTACTGAATAACAATATTTTAGTTTTGTCCCTCTATATAACTTGTGACTAATACTACGGATTTTGTGCAACGTTAAATTTTCCGCAAGTATACAAACTTAAAAAACATAACAATTTAAAAAAGTGTCCACTATTTTGGCCACCACTGTATATATTGTATGTAATATAGTTTTACTTTCACAACTTTTTTCTTTAATGTGGTACATTCTAAAAAAAAGTTGATGAGATGATTTGAAGAAAAAAAAGAGATTCAAGAAATTTTTAATAATGTGGAAATATTATAAAATAGCAATACATAAAAAATTTTCTTCAAAGGATTTGCTCACAAAAGGGGTGACATTTTCAAAGGATATTATTTAATACAATTCTCTAAAAATTTTTACCATAATGCAATTTAATTAGTGAAATGCTCAGAAGTAATGATATTGTTTACTTTATGGAAAACTAAAAATTGCAGAACTGTTTATTTAATTTTGTCCCTGTTGATTAAAAATTTGCTCTTTTAAGGGTAAGGTGGACCATTAAAACTAATTTCCTAAATTGTTTGCTTAATTAGCTGAAAATGGAATTAATATAGTAAATGATTGTTATATTTTGCAATTTAAACATATCTTTTTTTTAAAAAGTATTATAAACTGATTTTTTTAAAAAAAATTTTTTAAATTGTTCTTAAAAATCCTCTTTGCACATTAGTTTTTAAGATATGTACATAATTTTTGTTAATTATATATATATATATAATTGTAGGAACTACCACAAAATATGATCTGCTAAATTTTTTAGAAAACTAATGCACAAATTTGTTAATTATATCATCTTTTGTAAGTTGTGAAAATTTTAAAGAGATACGATGTAATTTGAAACGCAAGGAGCATTTTACGTAACAATGAAAAAGGAAAATTTACAAACTAAGAAAAGTACATTTTAAGTATTTGAGTAAAATAAAAAAATAATAATTCAGTAATTATTAATCAAAATGGCAAAATTCTTTGACAGAACTATTCTATGATACATAACGATTATTATTAGTTTAAAAAAAGAATCAAAATCGGAATTTTGACCAAAATTTGATATTGTGAAAGTCCACCATCCCTTTAAGTTGTGAGTGCGTCCTATAAATGATGGTTGATGGTGATGCACTTAATTTTAGTCGAAGATTGTAATTCCTGTGTGCAAGCTAGGCAAGTGGGGCATGAGTTCTGGTGTCTTTTTCTTCATTTGAATGTGGTTAAAAATTACGAGGTCCATCTCATACACTTGTAGTGCTAATGGACAAATTCTACCATAAAACTAACTATGGGGGCACTGCAGTCATTAGTACCCTTTTCTTCTGGATATAGCAAAATCACATTGCTTTAAGCTAAAAAATTTAACAAGGTATTTTAGAAATGATACTGAAATAAACAATAGAAAATCCTGAATTTGAAATCTACAGAACATCTCCTATCCATATAGTCCTAAAAAGTTTCAAAAACTTTGCATTAGAGGTTTAAAAACTTAGTTGAATTTTGATGTGTTTTCCCATAGATTAACATTACATCGGAAGTAGGATTGGAAGTCACATTCGGTTTCGGCTCAATGTTGTTGTTAACTAAGTAGAATTTGTCCAGAAGAATGAGAGACTTCACAGAATTTCACTATCAGTTTGCATTATTTTCGAATGTGATAAATTACCTACTAGTTTAATTCATTCACATTATTACAGTTTCCACATGCTTCTCCTGATTTTTAATGGCTTTATGTTGCAGGATTTCATTAGAATGGATACCTTTAAACCTTACAGTATTTATGAAAGAATTATTACGGAAAGAGTTTATGTTATGATCACGCGTTATAGTCTCAAAGGAAATCACATCATTTCCAGACACTATTACATTTACGCTAAAATTCTATTCGTTATTGCTAACACATTTAAATGAAAATTTACACATGCTAACACATGACATTGTGCTAACACATAATTATTGCTAACACATGAAAATTTTAATTAAGAAAAAGCTTTTTTTATAAACCAACTTTTGATACTTAATGACTTATCTTGAATTATTGTACTTACTGTAAAGATAATGAACTGTTATTTTGGAATTTAGTATAAAAATGAAATAGGAGTTTTTAAACTGGGAAAAGATCAATTTTTTCCCATTTCTCCCAATCGTTACAACAAAGAAAATTCACGAAATTTGGCGAGGAAAGAAAAATGTGTGCGAAAAATTTGCTTTATTATTCAATTCGCATATTTAATTTGAAGTATGGTTTTGGTTGAGATTTAATAAAAATGCATTCAGATAAAACTTAACAGCTTTGTTGGAGACTATTGAAAATCATCAGCATGAAAATCATCCTGTACTATATGCATGAGCATTGCCATAATATATCCTTCGAACTTAAGAGGAAGAAACTGGTACTGTGTTCTAGATGTGCACTGCATTGTAAGGTGCTACCATGTAGTGCAGGGTTTGTCAATTTCACGGGCTGCATGCAGCCCCATCAGTGTATCAGCACACAATGATATGTAATATCAAAATTTTTCCCGAAATAGGAAGTATAGTGGCAGAGAATAGATGTCAAGTGTTAGGATGTAAACCTTAAATCTTGTTCTTTTATATATGTTTCTTGTAATGCATTACTCAAAATAAGCCTACATTTCTATGAATATTGATTTTTTTTGGTGGCCCATCTAAAGTTAAACCTTCTTTATTTGGCCCCAAGTTAGCCTTTCAGTTTGACACCCCTGATCTAGTGAGAGAAAATATAGGTTGTGCTACATTAGTAGCCTCCCATCACCCCCAGTTATGGAGAGAATC
>BMAV01018032.1:0-16285 GCA_019973955.1 Trichonephila inaurata madagascariensis | reverse complement strand
GCACTTTTGAACGTTGAAAGGTAGTACAACTCTAGACCCACTCTTTAACTGTTTTTGCCTCTTGGGCCAAACTTATCTTGAAGCAGTAAGTTTGAAAAATGCTGACACACCAGGGTGAGCTAGGTTATGAAAATGCTCAGAGGTAGTTTTGCAAAAATTAAATTGTACAAATGGTCTGGGAGAGCCAGTGGAGGTATCACAAATGAGTTCATTGGCAGACACTGGAGATGGCACACATTTTTTTAATACAAGGGAGGATTTCTCGTCATTTTGAAACCTTTGTAGCTCTTTGTTCTCTTGTTGAGCTTTTGAAAATGCCTCAAAATCCAAAAATGAACTGGATATTTGGCTCACTTCAATTCTAGAAAGTGCATCAGCGACTGTGTTGTTGTCACCACTTATATGACGAACGTCGGTACTGAATTGAGATATGAAATCTAGCTGTCACCATTGGCGTGGGCTGCACTTCTCAGGATTTTACTTAAAGACCTACACAAGAGGATTCAGATCTGTGTAAATTATAAAACCTCTTTCTTCGAGCCTGTGACGGAAATGTTTCACCTAAGTATACATTGCCTGGCGTTCTCTGTCATATGCTGACCTTTTCTGCTGAGTTTTATGGAATTTCTCTGACAAAAAGGCAATAGGTTCCCAGTCATTTTGGCAAAGCCACATAAGAAAACCACCTACACCTTTGTCGCTCGCATCAATCCAAGGGCTTAATTTTGCTCCAGGAATAAGGGTTTTAAAGACAGTCCATATTGTTGTAAGCATGTGAATGGAATTTGTAGATGTTGTAAATGTTCTTCGGGTGAAAAAGGTGCGACCAGAATGTCATCTACAAAAGCGAACACAGATGGAAGATTTCATCTGTGAATCTTTGAGATGTAGTAGCGGCATTCCAAAGGCCACAATCCTGAGGTGCCCTAGTGATCTTTTCCTTTTCCCAAGGGGTTTACTGTCTTTGGTAAACACGGGTGTCACAAACCCGGGATGCCCTAGTGATCCTTCTCTATTTTCAGCCCTCCTTCTTGCCATTCAAATTTCCCTTTTCTTCTTTTCACGTCGAGACTACAGACCTATGTTATAAAATGAACTATGTTCAAATTTTGTTTTTTCTGGTGAAAAAACTTATGTTTTACTACTAACATATTATGATTTACATTTTGTATTGCGTTAATTTAGTTTCTTTTTCGTATATTTCTTTTAATACTTTGATTATGTTACTTTATTTGTTTTTGACTAAAAACGTTGGTTTTCCGACCCGCATGTTTGCCGTGTGCAGCGTCCCGTGAGGAGGAAAATGGTGTTCTGGGGATCCTTTGTGTTTGGCGCAGCTTAGCCAAGATTGGCTCTTGCGCCAATAAACCCAACACTCACTCACCCAAAGGCCAAACTGCATCCAAGTGCTTTCAAATAACCCAAAAGGTGTGATGATTGCACTGTTGTGTACATCATCTGGGTTAATTGGAATTTGGGGATAAGCCTTAACTTGAGATAAATGTGAGAATAAATTTTTATACCGTAAAGATTGGAAGTGAATTCTTAAATATTGGGAACACTACAATTATATCCTTAATAGTTTGAGCATTGAGTTCTCGGTCACATCGCCGACTTTTCGCCACACTGCTGTCTTTTTTTGGGACCATATCTAAAGGTAAGTCGTAATTACTTTTGGAAAAACCGCATATGTGTGCGTATGCATGTGTGACCTAGATCAATCATTTTCTGAAATTCCACTTTTGCAATGCGGAGTTAATCAGGAGCTAGGCGGCAGACTTAGCTGTTACAGATTGACCAGCTGTTTCAATATAATGGACTACAGAATATTTAATTTCTTGATCAGGACGCTTAAGTTTTGTGATGTCAGGAAATTTTCTTGAAATTTCCTGATAAACACTATCACCTAACACAGTTTTAATGGAATTAATTTTACTATTCTCTAAACTATAAGAACATTTAATATTTGTCTTCTTGTCTAGCAATACTTGCCTACTTATTTCTGGTACTAAATAGATGTGTCACCCTATCTGGTATAGTGACTGCTTTGCGATTGGGCCTGGGTTCGAATGCCATAGAAGACAAGGATGCTTGTAAATGTATAGTGCCTTCGTGGCATGGGGGTACTTTAAATAGCCGTCGAGCCGCAAGTCCTCTCATGAGGTTGGTGGAAAGGGAAGAGGGGTGGGAGGCCCCTGATCACCTCAAAATTGGGGTGAAACCAAGCTTAATCATTCTGTCACCTGTATGGTGCTCAGAGCTATGGCTAGCGACAGGCATCACTTGGCTCTTTACCATGGTGAATTTCATAGGCCTTGATCTGGCCTTTGCCGATCAGATAGCATTAGTAACAACTAAACAGATGTTATATAAAAATAATTAGCACCTGTAATTGGTGTTGAAATAATATCGACTAGAAATGTACATTTGAAAATTCTCCTTAAGCCAAAATCTAAAGAAGGTGTTTGAGCTGTAAATACGTGTGTGGGTGATGTATTGATAGCAGAAAGATTCATTTGGGAATTATTTTGATTTTGTTGCTGGAATTATAGATATATCAGATCCAATATCAATTAAAAAGGTGACATTACTACACCTATCGTGAATGAAAAGGTGATGAAAATTTTTTGGCAAGGTGGTAGTCGCCATTATACCTGGACAGCCTCATTTTTTGAGAATTTACAAGGATTGCAACATTTTTGGGCAGCTGAGACAGATTTGTAATGGTACCAACACTGCTTATATATATATTTTTATTTTGAACAATTACATTTATTGAAGTGTGCAATCACGATCGTGACTTCTACTTAGCGAAATTTCATCAATGTTCAGATTTAATTTTATTTCCTCAAGTAAACGATTTTCAACCGCAATTGCCGTCACATTCATTAGTTCTTGGCTATCTCGGCTGCTTTCTCCAATGTCAGTGGGGTTATAGCCACAAGGATGGATTGTATTCGCGTTGACAGATGTTGCAGGAAAAGTTCGAGCATAAGTTTGTCTGGAACGCTATGGGATTCTGCACACTGCCTCATAACATGCAATAATTAACTGGGACGTTGATCCCTGACCTCCTCTCCGATGTCTTATCTCCTGATCTTTTGTAAGATGAGAGAGAGAGATTCACTTCTTCGTTTAATCAATTTCGCTCTCGTTTCGTAAAGATCCACGGAGTCACAATTCATGATGACATCACGAATGATATTAGAAGCTTCCAGTGGTAGATGTTCCATGCTGTAATTAAATTTGGTTCTGCTGTCTGTTATTTGTTATTGCTTTAAAACAGCCAAGTTGAAATGTGCTGTCGCACATTGTAAACCATAGAGCAGGATCATTGAAGTTATATGCCGGAATCTTAATGGCGCTCACGTCATTCATCTCTAAAATTTCTCGTGGTTTCCAGATAATTAAATTGTGGTTTACAAATAATTAAGTTATTCGTTGGAAATTTTAAAACTAAAGCATTATTTTTAAGCCATAATAATTAATTTAAATGGGCAACCATTGAAGGATGTTGTTGGTTAAGGTTTCGTTAAGATGCATTCAGATAACACGTAATTAGAAACACATATTGAAAATCATCAGCATGCTGACTACTGTGATGGGATCCAACAGAGTTGCCATAAACCTATGCAATAAAGTAGTATGAAGGGGAGGGGGAGTAGCGAATCGATTTTCACTCGTAATTTATAAATATAATTTTTTTCTTAATTTGGTGATTTTTTTTCTAAAACTGTTTTAAGAAGTACGTTAAAATGCTTTAAAAATTGAAATCATATAAAATACGTTCGAATTCTTCCTGTCCAATATCAAATCTGTCTTTTTTAAAAATTTCTGAATTATATTGAAGCATTTATGCTGATGGTATAAAATCATCGCAGCTTCCCCATTTTTTCTAAAGTCATTTTGAGTCTGAGAATTGAATCCAACAGTTCAAGGCACATCCGGCTTCTTAGTTTTTTCTTTGTGACATCACTTACGAAAATACTCTTTCTACAGTGGCATTACTTATGAGTAGACTGTAAAGCTTTAAAGCAAATGTAGCTAAATCTCTTAAAAAGGGATTTCCAACTGCGTCTTTTATATTAAAAATGTGACACCAAAGTAATGCTCCATCATTTAAATGCTCAGATTCTTAAAGGAAACATCTTTTCTTTTTCAACTGCATTCCATTGATTCACCAAAACATCCACTTTAGACTGGTCTGGTAATTCTAAAGGCAGATTAAAAAAAATGAAGATTTAAATTTTAAAAAATACCTGTGTGGGGGGATATTTTTCACTTTTAAAGTTACATCATGTAAAGGGATTCGGTTTAAAAGTTGATCACATGATGTTTTGAGAAAATTATGACAACTTTGATACAGTTCTGTCTTAGATTCTGGAGAAATTATTTTACGTTTGCTTTTTAGTTTATTCAAAAAGACATGTCCAAAACCAATTTCCTCAATCATCAAGTAAATGCTTGTTAAACTCATGTCAACTTCTAGATTTACTTTTTTAGAGTAAATTCTTTGAAGAGTAAGAGTGAAATATTCGTGTTAAAAAACTTCTTGTTAAAAGATATTGCAAAAGGAAAGAAAAAAACACATATTCAACAAAATTTAGTTTATTTAGAGTACATTTTATTTACATAGATATATTCAAACATTTCTGTGTAATTTGCTCTCTTTTTTTTATATTTGTTGTAATATAGAATAAGCTATACCAAAATCTTTATAGATTTCTGTTTTCATCTTTTAGTTTTTGATCAACAGCCTTGAGAAGCTCCATATTCATTTTAAGCGAAATAGCAGTCTGCTTTCCCCCTGAGCTCTTTGCCATTGTGCTTGAAAAATTTCTTCTAAAATAGAAAAGGAAAAAAAATGCGCTTCAAGTTTACTGAGTTTTACTCTCACAGCAATGCACTTGTTACCGAATTTCAAAGCCAACAAATGAGATACAGTGAGGTATTGGAGTATATTAGGGCTTCCCTACAAAGTCAAGCTTTCTGCCCTTAGAATCCTGGGATGTGCATTTGTGGTGGTGGAGGATGAAAGCTTAGATAAGCAAAATTGGCTCATGTCACATGCACTTCTGAAGGTATTTCAAAGCTTTCTACAAAACATGAAACCACCTCTCCTTCATTTCACGCCCCTCTTAAATCTCGCCTGCTGTGGCGGTTTCCGTATTTTATTTATTTTCCGAAGGGAAATCTTTTCGTGTAAAGCGATTTTTTTCGTTTCGTGTTAAAAGAGAAAAATACCATGAAAATGTGTAGTAGTTTGTCGGGACCGTTGTATTATTTTGTCTTAAGTGTTTTCATGTTAAACATATTCTACTCTGATTATTTATATTACATATGTTAAATATCGTTTATGTATATTATCTTAAGATGTACTGTAGCAGGAATTAAGGAATATTTTGGAGATTCATAAGAACAATTCATCAGTAACAAAATTAATTTTAATTCTTAAAACTTGTAGATTACCTGAAAAAAAATACTTGGATATTTTTTAAAATTTAATCACATAGCAGTAACCTTAAGTTTTGCCCTTTTTAATTAAAAAAAAAATTGTTCTTGACAGTGAATGCAAAATTGAAATATGTTATATTGAGTAAAATAAGCATATCTTCGATATAAATCTATTTTTACTATTTAAATAACTGTTATTCTATATTTTTGAATTCAGCCTTATTTGTATTTCAGAAGATTCAATTAAAAGTTGGCTTTATATTTTATAGGAGAATTGAATTTTCATCAGTTAATTTTAGTAGTCAAAGTTTTCCACATAATCCACCATAATTTTTCTGCTAAGTCATTCATCTGTTGATGAATGAACTGCTAAATTTTCTTTTCATTTCTATTTAATTTCTCATTGCTGCTCCCCATCAGGCACGCCAACCCCTTTTACTTCAACTTCGGTACACTCACTCAGTTCCTACTGCCAATCAAAATGCTTCTTCTCCATCCCATATCACACAAGAATCTTCAAGGGTTTTTTCTGAGACTATTGCGTCATCCCCTGCCTACTCCCTGCCACCACATTGAATACTACAACTCTCCAGACAACCAATCAGGAGGCTCCGTGCTCCCCACTCAGGACTTTCAACTTTATCAGGCCACATTCACTGTTCAGTGATGGGACGGAGGAACGCTCTGCGTTCCAGGTTCCAAAATATAAATTCAGTCAAATAATTCTAACGTGGCATGATATGCTGTAAAATCTGTGCGTAAAGTATTGTTCTCGGGAAATTTTAAGTAAATATTTGCATCGTAAAATTTAACATCCTAATGATTGTTTTGAATTGTATATCATAGTAC
Organism: Trichonephila inaurata madagascariensis; assembly: GCA_019973955.1. Taxonomy (NCBI): domain Eukaryota; kingdom Metazoa; phylum Arthropoda; class Arachnida; order Araneae; family Nephilidae; genus Trichonephila; species Trichonephila inaurata. The sequence continues at coordinate 9,982 of BMAV01018032.1, read as the reverse complement.
AACAAAGAATGTTGAAATAGATGTTCTCTGAAAATTGGAAACTGTGATGTAGTTAAGTATTTTTTGTTTAACTACATATTCTAGTTGCACAATGTTTTTTCATAATTTCAATATTGATAATGATGTCTATTTTTTTCCCCATAGGAATAGGAGAATTCAGACAACTGTAGAATTCCAGACTCAAACCAAGACAAGGAAGATTTTACGCATGTAATTTTCTTCCAAGATATCTGCAAGAAAAATTATAAAATTTTTAGAGAAAAGAAGATGAACTACGTAAATAAGGAGTATTTTAGTAAAGTTTACTATAATCTCTCCACTTCAGAAGCTTCCACATTAAATAAAGATTCTTAGGATTTTAGATTTGTAGATTTCAAAGAACTATTTTCTCTCTCAGATAAGACAGTGCATCATTAGCTATAGAAAAAAAATTATTGAAAACATTCTGCATAAAAACTGTCAATATATTTTCATTTGAATGATGCTCACCCCCGAACAGTTTTGTATAAAGTCTCATGGAAAAACAATTTAGGCATGTGAATTTTGAAGGAAATATTTCGAATTTAAAAAGCTATATAAGCTCTTTAGATATCTAATTGGCAAAAAGATTTCTGTACAGTTTCAAACATCTTCGACTGCATGCTAAGCACATTTGTTTAAAACTTTGACTCATCACCAAGAGTATTGCTTTTTTGAAGGATTGTTACTTCCCTGTCCTTTCTGAGTTTTACGCTAAGGAAATATATAATACAAGTATTGTGACATTCCTTTTAGGTTTTGTTTAAGTTAAAGTAGAAAATGTAATTTTTATTCAAAATTTCTTTGTTCCTGCAAGAATTGGAATACATTTTAAAATATTTTCAGCAAACTGATCTGAAAATAGTTTGATGATAGCTTATTTAATTTAAAAATGCAATAATCAGCTGAATTTATTTTTATGCATTAATTTAAAGCACAACTAGATTTCAGTAGTGCATTCGACTCAGAAAGAATTACCTAATTATAAACAGCCATCCACACAGAAAGAATGCACCCTTTTTACATCACTTAAAATTAAATAAGGTTTTATGTAATCTGACCTAATATTTCCAATTTTAAAAACTAACAGGATGGCTACTTCAAATGATATCTTAAAACATCACTTGAGTAATCTGCCCAGCGAAAAGCCTGAAGTTAGTCAAATATGCAACAAAGATTTCAATCACAGTGGTCATTTGGATTCACATTTATGTATTCATACCAAGAAGAATCCTCATGTTTGTGAAATATGCAACAAGGCATTCTCTGAAAGTGGTTCCTTAAAGAAACATTTACGTATTCATACCAAGGAAAAGCCTCATGTTTGTGAAATATGCAACAAGGCATTTTCTTGTAGAAACCATTTAACATCTCACTTACGAGGTCATACCAAGGAAAAGCCTTATGTTTGTGAAATATGCAACAAGGGTTTCTCTGAAAGTGGTTCCTTAAAGACACATTTGCTTATTCATACCAAGGAAAAGCCTCATGTTTGTGAAATGTGCAACAAGGCTTTCTCTGTAAGTTGTTCCTTAAAGAAACATTTACTTATTCATACTAAGGAAAAGCCTCATGTTTGTGAAATATGCAACAAGGCTTTCTCTCAAAGGGGTTCTTTAAAGATACATTTACGTATTCATACCAAGGAAAAGCCTTATGTTTGTGAAATATGTAACAAGGCTTTCGCGCGAAGTGGTGATTTAAATACACATTTACGTATTCATACAAAGGAAAAGCCTTATATATGTGAAATATGCTACAAGGCTTTCTCTCGAAGCCATCACTTAAAAAGTCATTTCCGTGTTCATACTAAGGAAAGGCTGAATGTTTGTGAAATATGCCACAAGGCTTTCTCTACAAATGGTAATTTAAAAGTACATTTACTTGTTCATACTAGGGAAAAGCCTCATGTTTGTGAAATATGCAACAAGGCTTTCACTCAAAGCCATCATTTAAAAAGTCATTTACATATTCATACTAAGGAAAAGCCTTATATATGTGAAATATGCAACAAGGCTTTCTCTGCAAAAGGTAATTTAAAAGTACATTTACGTGTTCATACTAAGGAAAGGCCTCATGTTTGTGAAATATGCAACAAGGCTTTCTCTGCAAAAGGTAATTTAAATATACATTTACATGTTCATACTAAGGAAAAGCCTCATGTTTGTGAAATATGCAACAAGGCTTTCACTCAAAGCCATCATTTAAAAAGTCATTTACATATTCATACTAAGGAAAAGCCTTATATATGTGAAATATGCGACAAGGCTTTCTCTCAAAGCCAACACTTAAAAAGACATTTATGTGTTCATACTAAGGAAAAGCCTAATGTTTGTGAAATATGCAACAAGGCTTTCTCTGCAAAAGGTAATTTAAATGTACATTTACGTGTTCATACTAAGGAAAGGCCTCATGTTTGTGAAATATGCTATAAGGCTTTCTCTGTAAGTTGTTCCTTAAAGAAACATTTATGGATGCATGCCAAGAAAAAGCCTCGTATTTGTAATGTCATATAATTTAAAATAATTTCTCTGAAGTTGGTTCTTTAAATATACATTTACATATATATAAGTAGTATATATTGTTGGTATCTGTTCTAAACACCTATCGAAAAATTTTTTGTTAGTAGCTGGATTAAAAAATCAATTGATTTCATACTAACTTTAAAAAATGTTTTTGAAAACCTTCAATAGAATGTGCTTTGTTTATATAGACAATAACGCCTCTAAAAACAAATTGTTAAAATTCTTATTTTGTATTTTTAAAAAAAGGATTTGTTGTATTTCAATTAATTTTAGGCAATGTCAGAACTTTATTTTTAAAAAGAACTTAATGTAATTACTAATATAATGGTATTAAAAGCTTTTTTTAATTGCATGACATAGTTTGTAAATAAAAATTATTCACTCAGTATTATTTTTGTGTGTGTAAAATCAAACTGACATGAAACAACACAGACACGCATAATAAACTATTTTATTAACTAAATTATTACAATATATATATTGTTATAAATATAATGGTCAAAAAAAAAAAGATACAAGCATTTTGAAATGTATATTATACATTTACATTTCAATAGAAACATTTCCGTACACTAAACATTCAATTTTGTATAGCAAATACATTTTATCGTAGAAGCTACTTAGACTTATTTTGTTTTATTGTTGATATATGATTTTTAGAAATTATGGTTGATTGTTTATTTTTTATCGAGTGATCAATTTTTAATACATTTAAATACATGTCATGGTGTAAAATATTTTGCACAACATTTTTTTTGTTCCCTTTGCAGTTTTCTTATTTTCTTTTCCAAAGATATAAGAATACATCTTTGGTCGAAGTGCACAAAATTCCTTGATAGGAATTCCCTTGGTTTCATTCTTTAAGTATCCTAATAAGGATTGATGTTTTTTCGAATAATGTTGATGAGATACATTATAATTGGAAAAATCTACTAAGTTTTCAAATTTATTTGCTAAATCTTGGCAAACATCTTCAGTCCATATTTCTAAAGTTAGAGAATCCGTATCTGTGTATAATAAGTTAACATTTTCTTTGTAAACAGGTTTCAAAATATAATAAATTTTAAACATACATAACTTACTTAACTCTAGCACTGAAAACCCTGCATATATTGGTTAATTTAAATAAAGATTTGATTTTAAAAGCTTAAATAATGCACAATGCTCATTTATAATTGAAAAACTTTCTAAGTTGCAATCTGCTAAATATTTTTTACATTGTTTCTTGTTTAGGGCTACTTTTATATTACCATGCTTTCTGATGTTCATGCAAGTACATCCAAAAAACGCGTTATTCATTAGCTTAAAGAAATTATTTGTCGTCTTCTTTCTTTTATCATTATTAAACATTATATATGATTTTAACCAATTAGACAGTTTAAATCTGATTATTTTATGATTTTTTTTTTTAATTTTTAACCCATGTTTAATATAAAATTGTAAGTTTAAATAATGAACCACATAGTTCTTTTTCTCACATTGAATGTATTTAAAAGTTTATTTTTTTCATCAATTTTTATATATATTCAGTTTTTCACAAATTTTCCTTTGATAAGGCGAAAGCATATCATACATAATTGATTCATGTTGAGGATCCATGGGAAAACTTATGTTTTGAATGAAGCTCGGGTGGATAAAAAAGGTCTACTTCCAATATATAACCAATATTTGAATCAGAATTTACAAACATTAAATCGAATTTATCAATTTCTTCATTCAAAAATCGAAATTCTGACTCAGGTAAACTGTAAAATCCCATAGCAGTCCCGTACAAATTATTTACATCTAATGATATTATGAATTTAGATGGCGACATTTCATCAAATTATCTAAATATTTGTTATTTGCCTTAGAATAACGTTTTGACACTAGACACATTCCTCCGCGAATTCCTGATTCTAACATTAATAAGTACATATTTATGTCTGTTAGTAATTCTAAAGTAACATTCGTTGTCTTAATTCCAGCACTCCATGTTAAACTAGGAGTTGTATAGAAATGGACAGGATCTAACTCAAAATAGTTCATACTTAACGTCCGAAAATTTTCAAAAACTTCTGCGAGTAACATAACATCTGTATCCAAATATAATTTTAAATAGTCTTTAAAACTTTGACATTTAAATTTAAAAAATATAAATTTTGCAAATTGATTGTCTTCCTCTGATATATTTTCATTAGTTATATTATTGAAAAACGCATTTTTAGGAGGAAGTTTTTTTTTTCTCTTAATGTGTTAAAAGAATCAAAATAACTATATGGAAATACACCTTTATGTAATAAATATTTCCTGTTGGTATATGAAGAAAAAAAGAATCAAATATAGAGAAGTTATAGTTACTTTGCTTTAGGTTTTCTATTAGTGTACTTAGTTTAGATGGAAGAAATAAAAAAAACTATCAAGAAGTACTAAATTATCGATACTAAACGTCATACGCTTTTGAGAGCTTACAGGAATAATTTTTAATTTCTTTGCTAAGTTACTCGAAATTTCTTTCAGAATCAAATGAGAATCATACCCTTATAAATTATGCATTACGACCGGTAGGAACTGAGTTACTTTATAATTTAAGTTACATCCTTGACAAGCATTCCATAATAGTTTTCCAGTAAAATGATCATGATTTCTTACCTTAATACACACACACATCCTTTTGAAAAAAACTTTCCACATAAATGGCATTTATTCTGAGATATTATCTCGTTTTTTTTCATGGGAATATTTATCTCCATATATTTTAAAACAGCTTCGGAAATAGTTTGTAAACTTAATACCAAATTTGAAATGACATCTGTACCAGTTTAAAACTTATGGTAAACTATGTTATTTTTTTGTCATCAATAAGTAAGATAGAGTATGCAGCAGGACGATGTATTTCAGTTTGCATTGAAAATGACAGCATGATTGGGCTCAGCACAAAATACTTTTTCAGTAAAACTTTCAACGTCGGCGTAAACACAAAATTTGTGAAAAAACATTTTCTGAAAAGAATTAAATTTTAAATAGTTTTGGTCATTAGTAGGAAATGTAATTTTTTGAGGTTCATTATGTAAACATCTTTTCGTATGAGCATCCAATGAACTTTGACGGGCAAAGCCTGTTAAACAATTCTTACAAAATTTATGTATACGACGTTGAGTGTGTAGTAGTTTATTAAAATTTTTTATTAGGTAATAATGGTTTTTATAAAGTAAGAGATTTATTTCTTTATAAATATTAAGTTTACTTCTATATATAGGAAAAACTTCCTTTTCATAACCAAAAACATTTATTGTAATTTGACTTCTTTTTTTTCAAATTTTGGTATATCACTCACTTGGAAACAGGAAACGTTGAAAAATTAAATGATAGATATTTTAAATATTTTTTGTGTGTTGATTCTAATGATTTTTATTGTATTTTTGAGGGAAAAGCCCTGCCAAAACCGAATATAGAAAGCACATATTATTTTCACACTGGACATTGAGCAAAGATTTTTTATTTTTTAAAATTGAGGGTAAACTACATTGAGGTGCTTACATCCACCTCTTATTTCATTATAATATCCTACATGTAGTTCAATAAAATCAATGCTTTTTACCGACCACCCAGATCCAAAATTTAAAAAATCTTCGATTTTTTTCAAAATTTTTGTAATTGAAGAATTGATTTTCTCATCAAGTTCATGTATATTGATAACAATCTTTCTGTATTTGAGTTAAAATAAAAGCTATGATTATAATTAATTCGTCATCTTTCCTTTTTTCGAATGTTATATGAAGCGAAATAAAAAACCTTAATCTAACACTCCTTTCTTTTAATATATTACAAATTTCATCTTTTGAATCATTTAATGCAATTATAGGATCAACAGTTTCAGATAGGTTTTTCCGATATGAATTAATGAAATTTCTAAATGCTTGAGACTTTAAGTAAAACATTTTTGTTGTATAAATTTTAATTAAAATGAAACTGAATAAAACTAGGACAAAGTAAGTCTAAATAAATTCTTCTACCTATCTCTCTCTCTACATCTCTATATAATTCATTTTATGCAAAACAGATATTTTTAAATCAGCAACACACATATATATGAAAGCTACTTTAGATTTATAGAAAGATAAATCAATCGATCATTTTTTTATGAATAACGTTTAGTCCTTTCGTTTTATGTAATAACAGATATTTATAAATCAGCAACACACACACATATATAGAAATAATACACTGGTGTGCAAAACTTAAGCAACAATGTAAAAATTTAGCAGATAGCCATGAAATTGCAGAAAAGGAGGTCTGGAGATCAGTAGAGGGAACACGTAAGTCAGTAGAAACGTCATGCGTATGCAAATATCAGGAACGAAACGTCAGAAGCGATGTGAGCGTACGCAAAACGCGTGATGTCGGCGTTCGCTGCTCAACAGTAGAATGAAATGAAGGACGGAGACGCAATTCACCATATTCTCTGCAAGTGCCAGTGAGTCAGTTCGTGAAATATGGCTAGAAGAAATCACCTGGACGACTTCACACGTGGAAGAATGATCGGAAAGCTGGAGGAGGGGCGTACTGTCACCAGTGTAGCTGCAGAGTTCGGAATCAACAAAAGTGTCGTTTCGCGCGCTTGGAAAGCGTTCCAAACCACAGGTACAGCTGTTAGAAAGGTTGGTGTGGCCGCCCGAGGACGACAACTGCAGGGGATGACCGATATATCATCCTGCAGGCGAAAAAAAATCGACAGAAGTCAGCAAGCGCCATTGTTCAGAAACTCTGTACAGCAACAGGTCGACAAGTGTAGCGGTTTACTGTGGCCAGACGCCTTCACAAAGGGGGCCTGTTCGCCCGCTGTCCTGAACACTGCCTCCCGTTGAAAGATGGCCACTGAAGACACCGTTTACAGTGGGCCAGAGAGCACAAAAACTGGACAACTGATCAATGGAGTCGGTCCTCTTTACGGATGAGAGTCGGTTCAGTACCAGAAGCGATTCTCAACGCGTTTTGATTTGGAGAGAGATCGGGACCCGGTTTTATCCCAGTAACATCAAGGAAAGACATCGTTACGGTGGTCCTGGAGTTCTTGTCCGGGTTGGTATTATGCTGAACGGCGGAATTGAGCTTTACATTTTCGACAGAGGGTCTGTAACCGGGGATCGTTATTGTGAGGAGGTACTTCTTCCCCATGTGCATCTTTTCCGAGGTGCCATTGGCCCAGACTTCATTTTTATGGATGACAATGCACGGCCACATCACACTCTTGCTGTTGAGGAGCTGCTGGAAAGTGAAGATATCACTCGAATGGATTGGCCAGCGTGCTCCCCAGATTTAAATCCCATCGAACACGTGTGGGATGCTTTGGGGAGACGTATTGCCACACGCTTACATCATCCGGAGAACAACCAACAACTCAAGCAGATGTTGATTGAGAAATGGGCACTCCTACCTCAAGAAATGTTGCACCAGCTGGTTCTGAGTATGCGGAGACGGTGCAAAGCAACCATTGTAGTAAGGGGAGGGCATATACCATATTAAGGAACATCTGCTTGTTGTTCTTCCTGTTGGATAGACAATCATGAGTCACGATACTATGCGTTCAATAAAGCTTGTTTTTGTTTGATTCCATACCATATGCGTTGTATTCCTTTTTCAGCGCCGATGCTTTCGTCATCCTTTACGTACATAATACTCTCCCTCATTTCAGAATTTCATGTCTCTCAGATGATTTTTCGTGAAGTTATGGCAATAAACCCACCTGTTGCTTAAGTTTTGCACACCAGTGTATTTCAATTTTCTCCTTTTGTGAAAAATGTATCTTTTATAGTAATATTTAGCCTGTATTCAGCTCAGACCTCTGTACAGAGGCAAACTATGAGTTTTGAAAAACTCAAGTTATTTTCAGAGTTACAACCAATTGAAATAATTATTGGCGTTTTTTTTTTCTTAAAATTGCTCCCCTCTGTTGTCGTAAAAGAATAAACCAACTTCTAACTTATATATTTCAAAAATTCTAGTTGAGCCTCTGTACAGAGGTTTGAGCTATATACCGACAAAATATTATTAGATAATAGAAGCATTTTTTACAAAAGGAGAATATTTTGAAAATGGGTCATTCTATGTTCATTTTTTGTCAAAATATTGTACTTAAATAATTTTTATTGTAATACCATTATTAAAACAGTTTTATGTACATTTTCTAATCTAAGTGACACTAAATATCATAAATATTTTCCATTTATACGCTTTTGTAAAATCACGATTCCGAACGTAGTCGGATACCTTAAGGCGTTGACTGGGCACATATATGTTGTATGCTAACGTCTGAGGAAACCACCGAATCTATTTGCGTAAGCAAATGACAATTTACTGAAAAATATTTTGCAACGATTAGCGATAAATAATATAAAAATGATTTATTGTTATAGTTTAAGTTGATAAAAATAGTATTAAAAATTACTAAAAATCAACTCTATTAACCTTATTTATATAAAATTAAATATTCATATAAGTTGTTATTAACAACTTCTTGAATAATTCATGCATTATACTATACTCAAATAAAAGATGAATAAAATGCCAAAATTAAAAAAAATTAGGTTGTTCTATGCTTAAATTCAACTATCCAAAATTGTAATCGCAAAGCGCGTTGAATAGCTGAGAATAATATTAAATCAACGTATTAAAACAAAGCCACATCAACGCGTGGCCGGGTCAGCTAGTATCTATATATATATAACTTACAATAATATTAAGAACCAAATTGCAGACCTACAAAAGAACTTTATCATTGTTTATGTTAATAAAGTACCGGGTAATTATGCAATTATTTGCAAATGGCTTTATACTAATATGCTAAACAAACATTTTAAAAATAATTCTGCTTTTATAAAATCTAATTCAAGCATAAGAGAAATTTTTAATCGAATCTCTGCTTTTTATAAAAAAATAGATTTACGTATTTAGGATATTAAATTCCCTCATATTTTCCTAACTCCTAAATTTCATAAAATTCCTGTTAAATTTAGAACTATTACGAATGGTTTTAAAACTTGTATTACAATTCCAAGCAAAAAGCTACAAAATATATTCAATCTACATTAGACAAAATTGATAATTCTATTATTGTTAAGAATAGTATGGACATTATTAAGTATATGCAAGGAAAACACAAATTATTTCTATGTATACCTATTTGTGTAATTTTGAAGATTTATTTAATTCCATAGATATGGAAGACATGTTTAAGATACTTAAAATATCATATAGCAAATATTTTTTTAAATAGGATAATAAAATATGATAAATATATTTCTATTATTGAATAATTACTAAAAGAAACTTATATTTTCCACATAATAACGCTTATATTATCAGCAAATTAAAGGTGTACCACAAGGGGGACCAGCTAGCAACTGCTTAGCGAATATTTACTTGCATTTTTATGAAAATGAAAGTATTAGTTATAAGAA
>BMAV01018031.1:0-12737 GCA_019973955.1 Trichonephila inaurata madagascariensis | reverse complement strand
GGGGTAAAAAAAAAAATTAAAAAATATACTGTTTCCTCTAAAAAATAAAAGAAAATTAACCCGTTTTGTATCATGTACTTTACGTTAAGTTTCTTAAGTATACAAATTAACATGAAATATGTTTTTCAATTACAACAAAAATACTGTTACAAATTGTGTGTAAATAGTTTAAATCTGCAAGTCTTAGATTACTTTCTGTTGCATTTATTTTATGATAAAATTTTTTAATATTCACAGGCATTGCCGTCTCTTACATTATAATGGCGATTCGATAAAACCCTGACGGAATATTGGTGATACAGCAAAGTTATCATTTGGGGTGGCCATTTTGTCGACTTGGCCACCATACGGATGCTTCTGAAAATTATTGGAGAAATCTAAAGCATCACAATCTATAACATAAACAGTTTTTACGAGAAATAATTGAAGGAAGCCACGCAGGCTATAAATAACGTCGCTTGCGAAATCTGAGTCAGTATTACTTCGACGTTGAAGAGGAAGATAGGTTGCTTTTGGGAAATCTTTACGTACTTGTGTCTTAAATACTGATAGTTGTGTCTGAGAGCTGTAGAAGATGTGGAAATCTTATCTGGGATTTATTGTGTGCATTTTAGTTCTGTATTCTGTATGTTAAGGATTATTATTCTACTAAAATTTTCATTGCTCTTAAGGCTACACAGTACCCTTTTTAAAAAAAAAAAAATGGAGATAGATACAGTAAAAATAATTTTATGTTTTATATTTAGATTAATTATTAAGCTGATTCTGTAATTAAAAATTCAGTTTGAACAGAAATTATTTTACAATTTTAAAAAATTATGAATTTTCGAAGTTTTTTCAAACTCTTATAAAATACTAAATTTTTAAAATTTTTTAGTCCTTTTAAGTCATTTATGTTTCTTATGTCATTGCAAACAAAATTTAGTATGGATTTGAAAATCTCTTCCCTTGCTGATTTTTAATAATTATTGTCCTAGGAAAAGCTGGAAAAAATCGAAATTTTTTTAAAATATCAACTTTAGCATTTTTTAGAAAAAATATTCAGAGATTTCAGCCCTAAATCCTATACTATCTTTTATAGAAAATACGTTTGGGAGTATATACAAAAATTTCAAGGCTCATCTTGAACAGAAAAAAACGTCTTAGGATTAGAAAACACTTAACCTTTCAAATTAAAAATCTGAGAAAAACACATTTAAAGTTTGTAAAGTCATAAAAGAAAAAGTTATAATGCCGGTAAAGCTCTAATTTTTTAATATGTTGTATCCCAATGTATGTTCTACATTAAAACATTATTTTAAATAAATATGGCTGAAAAAATATTTTTAATTCAAAATATATTTTTGCATAATATTGATAGAATTTGTTAAGAAGTCAGTTTATTTAGCTTTATCTTAACCTAATATTTTCACAAAAGTTTTGAAACACAAAGCATTTAAGTACAAAATAATAATGATACAAACTTGAGCTAAAAATAGCCAGGTTGGTTCATAATATTTAATTTTTTTCATTTTTAAATTGGGGCAGTTGAGGATATTTTAGCTCTTGTCGTACGACTTTAAAATACTAAAATATAGTACAACAATATGTTTAGTATAATGTAGTTTGGTACATCAAAGAAATATTCAGTTATATCTGCAACATTTAAATTTAGAATACTTGTATTCGAAAGTCTAATTGCAATATCAGTGAGGACTCATTTTTAGATACATCATTTTCAGTAATATTTCAACTCTTCAAAATATTGTTTCTCACAACAACCTGAGAACGCTTTGGCCATGGCATTTTCTCAACAGGAAAAAATAATGATAAAGCTTTTAAGTTTTATAAACTATTTTTAAAGCAATAATTGGCCATGAAATTAATCTTAATTAATTAATTATTAGAACTCAAAAAATTCAAAACATAATCAAGGAGAAATGAATTATTGTAATGAAACTTGGAATTAATAACAATTTCACACAAGAAGCTCAAAAATATTTTTAATTAATTTAATTTAAAAGTGGAAAAATGCTTTAAAATGAAACCGAAATCAAAACCCTAGCACATAAATCTTCCAATATCTTAAAAACTAATTTGCTAACCGATCTGAAATTTGGTGGCAAGCTATTCAATGATATAGGCCACTTGAAAATGCAAAATATAAAAAAAAAAATTGGTAATTATGAAATTATTAGGGTACTGTGTAGTCTTAAAGAACTGTTTTATTCTTCGAAACTGATAGCATAAAATCCCCGAACCGCGATCTAATGAGCAACATACTTCTATATTAGAATAATTATGATATATTGGCCTCTTTGAATGCAAATATATGAAACAGAGTTTATAATAATAATAAATGGTAGTTTAAATTTAAAATAATTTGAAAGAAATCAATTATTTTTAATAACACAAATTCAAAATAGATTACATTTTTTAAAATTTTCTATAAAATAATAAATTGAAAAATAATTACAATAAATAATTTAAAGATTATTATAAGAATAAAAAGCGATTAATATATTTATAGTTAAATATTTTCAACATAATTATTTGAGATATGTTGTTGTTTATGCCACCTGATCGACAGTAACGCAGATCAAGGTCCACGAAAGCCATCGCGGCGGGGGCTAAACCTTTAACCTGTCGTTAGCCTTAGCTTTGAGCACCATGCGGGTGACAGTACGATTTTGCTCAGTTCCTCCCTATTGACGGAAACAGGGGGTGGTCAGGACCCTCCCTTCCCCTTCTACCAACCTCACAACAGGACTTGCGGCTAGACGGCTATTTAGAGTACTCACATGCCGCGAAGGCACTATACATTACAAACATCCATGTTTCTCCGGATTCAAACCCAGTCCCTATGGCACCGCAGTCAGCATCCTATACCGGTTGGGCGTTATTTGAAATATAATTCAATAAAAATAAAGTTTTATATATAAATTAAGCTTATTTCAAATATTTATATTAAAACCATGAACCATTTACGATATTTAAAAAAGCCTTTATGAAATCTCATCTGAAGTTATCAGCAGTCAGTTTCTAGTAAAATGTTCAGAAATTTTAAAATATATACAAACTTAATGAAAGAATTTGGCATCGGTGACGTAAAATATGTATAACCTTTCAAAACTTCCACATAATACAAACAGAACTCGAGCATAAATTAAATGCAAAGGATTTCCAAAATTTCCCCGTTTAGCTATTTATTGATCGCTATGCAAACGAAATCAAATTTTTCCATTAAATCTTTTAAGACGGGGAAATGAGAAATTTCCTATTCATCTCGTTCTATCTTCGCCGCAACCGATTTATCAATGCTACCTCTTTTCGTCTGCGGACCAAAATTTGAGTTCCATTTAACGTGTTTTTTTGTTTTAACTGAACATCCCTCATTTACATGTTTGATGCGCTTCATTTGTTTAAATAAAAAGATCGTTTCGCATCAACCAGCTGCAGACGACTTTAAGCTATTATGCAGGGTTTTAATTTCGAGTGCTCAAAGTTTTCTTCGAAAGAAGGAGGGAGGGCCATTTGCATACTTTTAAGGAACCTTTTCTTATTATTCTCGTGGCAGTTGTCTGTCTCCGTTACTGCAGATATTTTCTTTTAAGTCAGGAATAGCCAATACTGTGCGAAAATGGATTTTATACATGCACCATCGTTTGATTGCATGTGCAGGTTTTACGCAGACGATATTGAGGAGTATTACTCCTAATTTGGAATACGGAATAATTTTTTTTCACATTTATGTAACTTTATGGAAATATGAAAGCAATATTATTTTCCTAACTTCATTTTGAATACTCTGACCTCTTTCGTACGTAAGTACGCTTTACTTGTTTAAAACCTAAATATTCATTTCTTTAATAATAAATTGTTATTTTGAATTTAAATCATTGACATCTTAGATTTATACAAAAATTTTATTTTGTATATTATTTTAAGGGGCATGGTATGATATACCAAAATTTTTTTAATTTGATGATTTTCATAACTTTTTTTGGGTTTCCTCCCATGTGTATTAATGATGTAAAACAAATTTTGTTCTCAAAATTTCAGCAAAAGCCGTTTACTTTTTAATGATCACTAGTTCGAAACGTAATTTTCAAAAGCGTTAAAATGGATTATATTTATGATACTTAGTGTCACTTAGATTAGAATACATGTATACAATTGTTTTAAGGACATTATGACAAAAAAAAATTAAATACAATATTTTGACAAAAAATTAGCTTAGAATAAATTTTTTTTCCAAATGTCCTCCTTTTCTAAAAAATGCTTCTATTGTATTAATATTTTGCCTGTATTCAGCTCAGACTTCAATACAAAGGCTCAACTAGAATTTTTGAAATGCGTAACTGAGAAGTCGGTTTATCCATGTTTTACGAAAACTGAAGGGAGAAATTTTTTAAAAAAATATGCCGATAATTATTTTAAATGGTTGTAACTCTGCAAAAAATGTGAATTTTTTAAACATCATAGTTGAGCCTCTGTACAGAAGGCTGAAGCTATATACAGGCAAATATTACTTAAAAGAAGCATTTTTCACAAAAGGAGAACATTTTGAAAAAGGTTACTCTAAGTTAATATTTTGCCAAAATATTGTATTTAAATAATTTTTTTTTGTCAAAATGTCCTTAAAACAATTTTATATACATTTTCTAATCTAAGTGACACTGAATATCATCAAAATTATCCATTTATACGCTTTTTTAAAATCACGATTCCGGACGTAGTCGGATACCTTAATAATCTTTGTATTCTCCGTGCTATTCATTTGACATTCACTTTGGGAATAGATTTTTGTTGGTTTGTTTGTTTGACAAAATAAATAATTGTGATTGTGGAATTATCTGGTTCTGCTTTCATTCCTCCCACACCCCTAGGTAGGCAAGACGGTCATAGAGAAACTTCGGTTGGAAGTTTCTCACAAACTTTTCAATTTCTATAATTTGCAATTGCACGAGAACGTCTTTACTTATTTAGGGTCGCTGATGTTATGAAGGTTATGTGAAGGTTACTTTGAGATATTAAGGGAGATTTGAAGCTTTAAATCTGAGTGGTAGGGATTCGCCTGGTCAGTTAGTGAATCTGTGGTTTATTCTTTTGGATTTCTTTATATCAAGCCTCAAAAGGAAGACACATGATACAGAAGGAATCTGTTGAACTTAATAGAGATTATTATTCGGCCTTTGGTATCTTGAACCCCTCTAGGGTGTGGTGGGAACATTACCAGTTTTACCAAAGTAAGTTCAAAGGTTGACTTGCCCCAAAATTGTGTCGACTCTACCCTGCTCTGGGTATTTTCCTACGAGAAACAAAGGGATTGTTGGGGGAAATGAGTTCCTTATCAGGGATCCGGTCTTTTAGTGGAAACCGTCGGAATGCTTTAAATTGTTCGATTCGTCAGAGAAATTAACAAATTGAGATTAGTTTAATTTTATGTTTTGATTTATGGTGCATGGAACATATGTAATAGTTCTGGGTCCTTTTATAGGTATCTTAGGATTGGAAACTTCGGATTTAACAACTCAAGATCCTGAGTCTAATAACCTTTCTCTGTAAAAACTGAAAAAAATGAATACTGAAATAGCTTCACTTCGAAATTAAGTTTCAAATAAGTAAATTTAATGCAGGTGAGTTATACGAGTATATGGAAATAAAAGCAAGAAACCAAGTTATACTACAAAACAAACAGAACATTTAAATGCTTACTTTTCATCAAAATAAATTGTTAAAGTTACAAAAATCTATCTCATATGATATTTGTGATTAATAAATGCTTAATAATAATAAAAAAAAATCCAAAGAACATCTTTAGAAACAACCAGAAATCAACATGAAACTTCAAAGGTAATAAATTGTAATAGCGTCATTTTTCAGAGAAGCGGAAATTATATAGTTATTTCATCAACTAAATCAGAAAATCATCATCAAAAAAATCAATTAATCATCAAAATTAAATCATCAAAAAAATGAAGCAAAAAATTTATAACTTTAATGTTTTATTGCTCTTTTTTCATCTCAAATTATTCAAAAACAAAAAGTCGGATAAGGAAATGCCCTAGAACATGTAAAGAAACTGCATAAGCTATCCAAAATACAAAAACCCATCAACAAAATAAGGTTAGTTTGAGATTTTTTTGTCTTTTTTGTTCTCAATTGTTTCAGTTACGTCTTTCATTGTTGAGGTCTAGGTTTTCTATTTTTGGTTTCTTGAGCCTTATTCACTTTTTTTCTGTTTTTGAAAACTGTGGATACATAAAACAGTGAAATGTTTATACTTCTTTCGGGATTCTGAGTTTCATCTCTTAGGGATAACTTTACTCCCCCAGTACTTGAGTTGACAGTTGATATCATAGGTGATTGATTCGGCAAGTTGCGTCATAAGAACAGAAACTTTCCTTTTGGGAAGAAAAAAAAAATTAATCAGTCTTTGCAGATTACGGAATATTTCTTATTTTTTTTTAAGATAATGTTTATTTTACGTTTCAATTGTTTATGTAAGTATTAAGGATGGTAATGTGTGTGTCATTAAACGGTTTCACTTTTTTTTAGCTGAATAAAGAATAAAAAATAGAGTAATTCAACAATATGGGTAGGTGTTTTTTTTTCTGAAATAAAAATTAAGAAAAAAAATCTTCAAACATATATTTTTTTGGATTATTTTGCTGGGGAAAGAAGCTATTTTAAAGATGTTTTATGAGAGTTTCAGCTGTTCATAAGTTGTTAGAATTCAAAAGTTTTTATAAATAAAATTTATTTTCTTTTGTATAATTTATTAACAGCAATAAAAAAAAATAGCATTTTCCCCAATTACTAAATACGTTTTACAATTATTACTTCTTTCTTACTTATCATATTTAATATTAGAATTATTATTCTTCAGACTGATTTTTGGATGGACATTTAGATATATGGAGTACCTAGAAATCCATAAAAATTTTTAAGATAGTAAATATAAGATATAAATTTATGGAGATTAACAACTAAATCTTTACACACAGACATATGCACACGTATATTCAAAGAATTAAATTGTTAGCAAATATTTATTTTTAATCCATAATAAAATCAACCTCAGTACACAGATTTTGTTATGTAATGCCCAATTCTTCAACTGTGGATCGGCAAAAATTAATTGGTTTTTATTATTAGTTATTATGAGATAATACTTTGCCAAACACCTTCAATGTCAGCCAAATACAAATGCTACTAATTATTTAAAAAAAACTTTTTAACCCTGCTGTTACTTAATAAAAATTACAAGTCAATAATGTGAAGTATATATATATATATATATATATATATATATATTCAAATACACATAAGAAATCCTAGTGACCTTCAAGTAACGGTTGTATTTATACATAAAACTTAATTATTTTAGTTCTATTAATTTCTTACTTTTTTAAGTGCTTCTACTAAGCCAATTCAACGCTTTGAATTTGTATTTGAGTCCAGAATCTGGTAGTAACTTGTTTATTGTACGCAGATTCAGCGTGTGGCTGCGGTAGCCTATGGTGAAGGTATCGGATCATGGCTGACTTGTCACGAATTCGAGCCCAGTACCACTAAAACCCAGCTGTGTAGGGGCCCGAATGCACGTTACATCTGTCGAGAGCTCAAACGTCCTCCCGTTGGTGTGGTGTGGTAGCTCAAGTGTCATCCGCGTCACTTGACCATGGTTCAAAATTACGAGGGCCGTCGCCAAAAGCTCTCGCTTAGCTCAACAGTGCGATATTAAAATCCATTCACTCAGATACAACGCGGGCTATACATTTTTGAATGCAATTTTAGGTCAGTTAACTTTTTCTTGTAACAGATTTAGATGTTCTATGCATCATTTTATAATAGGATTTCAGTCAGTTTTTTAAAGGAAGGGGGGAAGGTTGAATGGCCAAAAACATTTTAAAAAACTTTTATATAAAAATTTTTTTTAACAAGATCTATCTTCAATCAGCAATGCTTATAATCTACATGATCTAAAACACAACACACACACACATCACGTACGCAAAAACAAAATCCCCTCAGGGGCCCCACCCCCTTTTTGGTGGTAGGGTGTCTTCCCGGGGACCCAGTGAACTTTTCCTTTTTTTGAAGGGTTTACTGTCTTTTGGAAAAACAGGGGCACGAACCCGGGATACCTAGTGATCCTTCTCTATTTTTCGACCCTGTTTTTGTCATCCCATTTTCCTTTTCTTCTTTTCATTTTGGACCGACAAAAAATTTTGGTGCAGTATGCCGAAATCGGCTCTTGTCCAAAAACCCCCCAACCAAAACCAATCAATCACACACACACACACAACACAAAAAATTTTATATAAAATTTTTTTTTTTATATATATATAAAACCCAAATAGCAGTTTTTAAATTCCAAATTTTCTTTGGAAAATCGTAATTTTTTTTTAATTGGTTAACCCCCTTCAGGGGACTGAAGAAACTATCCCCCAACCACCCCCCTAAAATCACGTGACGCCCCGTTCCCCAAAATACCGAGATTGGAATTTGCGTGCCCCAAATCTTGCCCTCAGCAAAGCCCTGCCACCCATTGGTCCATGACATGAAACCACGCCTACCAATTTTTAACATGCTCCAACACCAAGAGAACTCTCCCCGAAAAGGACGGGGGGATATGCTTTACCCCAGCCCCTTTTCCCCCCCCAAATCCGCTCTCTTTTTTCTTCTGCTTTCGCCTCTCTGCAATCGTAACCACCGCTCCCGGGGGTTCTGTGTTTGTATTTGTTTGTTTTTGCCATGATTTTTTTTGCTTCTTGTTATTGAAATGCCGTCCCACTTGATCTTTTTTTTTTCCAGATGTGAACAAACGGGGTTTTTGATTTGTACCGACCCTGCCACGTAAACGGAAAAATAACACCACCCGGCCCGCCCTATCCTTTGGTTTCTACTTTGTAACTACCATTCCCCTTCGACAAATTTTTTCCATTCACCAGAAACATTATAAAAGCTATTTCAAAAATATATATATATATATATATATATATATATATATATATATATGTAGGAATGGATGTGCACGTTAATTCCTTCCTATATTCCCAAAAGAGTAAGGCCAAAAAGGAGCGCCACCTAGGACGGCGGTTCGAGGGAAGAGGTCAGACGGGGCGAGAGCCTTTGGAATCAACCACCAGATAACTTTTACTAAATTTTAGCCCTCCCCTTTTAGATAATTTAAATAAATGCATCTTAATTAACTGGTCGTTGTTTTTTCTCTCTCTCTCTCTCTCTATATATATATATATATATATATATATTTAAAATTTAAAAACAATCACAACACAGGAATCAATATAAAAAAAACAAAAAATGAATTATAACATAAAAATCCCATTTCAATAACAATGGGAATTAGAAAGACAAAAAATTCCCAAAGTTTTCAAACAAAATTTAAAAATTTTTTAAAAAAAAAAATTTTAAAAAAATCCCAAATGCAACCTCCGGGCTTAGGACCGATAAAAATTGGGGGTTAGTTTGATGGCGCCAACCTTCCCCATTAAAAAAGGGATATTTAAACAAAAATAATTCCCAAAAATTTAAAATTTAAAATTTAAAAAATTAAAAATTTAAAATTAAAATTTAAAAAATTAAAAAATTTAAAAAATTAAAATTTAAAAATTAAAAAAATTTAAAAAATTAAAATTTAAAAAAATTAAAAAATTTTAAATGTAAAAAAATTTAAAATTTAAAAAAAATTAAATATTTAAAAATTAAACCATTAAATTTAAAAAAAATTAAACTATTCCCCATCGCATTCGAAAGATATTATATTAAAATATTAAAATTTAAAACAAATTTAAAATTCAAAACAAAAAATTCAAAATGTAAGTGAACTTAAAACCCCAAAAGATGCCCACTCCCATCCTTGGTAAAAAAATGTCAAAAATCCGAAAGTTCAAATTTAAAAACCTTACACAAAATGAATAAGCGTAAATCATTAAAACTCCCCCGTTTCTATCTATTTTCAATTCACAAACTCTGAACATTTTTCCCCTTTTTTAAATACAAAAATTTCCTTTCCCCTATATTCTGCTCATATATATATATAAAAAATAACGTGAAGAAGTACTGAAACCACAGTGCTAAAACAGGAAGAATTGGAATTTACCAGAAAAACAAAAAAAAAAAGTTTTTGGGAAAAAAAACTGGGGCCTATTATGATTTCTAAAGCTGTCGCTGTTTGGAGGGGGTGGGGTTAAATTTTTTACGGATCCTACCTTCCCGTTCGCAGAAACTTTCGACAAAAAGGAAAATATATATATATATATATATATATATATATATATATATATATTATATATATATATATATATATGAAATATATTTATAACACACCCAACAGCACCCATTTTATAATCTTTAATCTCGATTACTCTTATGTCCTTCATTGTGTGATTTTCCTACTGTCTATGTGTTTTTCGAATGTGATTGTTTGGATGTTATCTCTTGTTTGTAGAGAATTAGCCTATATATATATACATATTAAATTATATTATTCTTACAAATTCTAATATCTGGTTTATATTAAAAAATTTTGTATATTTTAGATATAGTGTTATAATAATGATTCATTTCTCTATAGCAGAGAATACGTATTAACCTATATATATAAAAACCCCGAAATTATTTAGTTATTAAAATCTTATATCTGAACTTTTAATACAAAAAAAACAAAAATAAGTTATTTTTTTAAATTTTTAAAGCTTTTTTTTAAAAAATTTGTTAAAAATTTCTTAAACAAATATCCATATAAATAATAAGTTTTAAAATGATAAAATGTCATGTATTAGATATTCATAAATGAATTACGGTAAAATAAATATTATTTTTCCATTTCAAAAATTTTCCTTACATAAAATTAAAATCTCGATGTTTTACATAATATAAGGTAATTTTCATGTTATGTTCTTTAAATTCGCTTTTAAATGGTCGGTCTCATGTAATTTAGATAAACGATTTAAATTGCAGAGAATAAACGGAATAACAAACAGAGACGGTAAAATTAATTAAATATCTTCGTAAAAATCTATATTAATTGTTTTGTCTTGTTTTCTTTGCTCTCATGTTTTTAAAAAATTCCTTTTTAAAAACTTCATGTGTATTTTTTTTGTTTCTTATGCCACCGATCTCGACTGCATCAGTCAGGAATCAAATTTATCGATGAACGCCTCCCTTGGCCGTAGCCTTACCCTAAAAATGGCGGTGTGGTTTTAGCCGTTTCCCCCCTAATTTGAGGCTTGGTGTTCCCCCTCTTTCCCTTTCCACCAATTCCCTGAGGACTTGTGGTCGACGGCAAGAACCCCGAACAAAAAGGGATATTCGTTTTCCTTTGAAAATTTCGGGGATTGAAACCCCGGCGTACGGCCCAATGAGTCTTAACCACTATACCGGAAGGCAACGCAATTTTACTTTTAAAACTCTATTTAGTAAAAACAAACAAGAACGGCCATTTTATACCGCTTAAATGGGATTTTCCCAACATTGTTTTCTTATATAGCGAATATATTTTACGTTATTTACTTTTATTAAATTTCCCTTTCCCGATCTTCCATACTCGGGGAGTCAAAGGGTTTCCCAAACCCCTTTTGGAACCTTGATTTTAAAAAGGAAAAAAGGAATTTTTTAGATATTTGGGTGTCACTTAGAGGGGGCTCGTAAAAATTGTTTTAAGGACATTGCAAAAAAAATTAAAATATACTATTTCGGCAAAAATTAACTTAGAAAAATCTTTTTAAAAATGTTTTTTTTGGAAAATATTCATTATAATAATATTTTGCCTGTATATGCTCAGACATCTGTTTGGGGGCTCGACTAGAATTTTTGAAATATATAATTTAGAATGGGTTCATCCATGTTTTTCGACACAACATAGGGGGGAAAATTTTAAAAAAAACCCGGGTATACAAATGGGTGTAACTTTAAATAATGTGATCTTTTCAAAAAACATAGTTGAGCCTCTGTACGGGTCAAATATAAAGAAAAAAAAAAAAAGCACAAAAAGAACTTTTTATTTTAAATTAAAACCAAAAAATTTTTTAAATTTTTTTGTCAAAAATTTTTAAAAATTTTTTTAACGTATTCTAATCTTATGATTTAAAATATTTATTATTTATTACTTTTTTTTAAAAACACCCGAAAGTGGGTTTGGAAAAAAATTTAAATTCATAAACACTATAATATATATTTTTTAAAAAAAGTAAATTTTCACACTTTTTTGTAAATTAACATATATTTATTTTATATGTCTTACCTTCCTAAAAAAAAAGAAAAGAAAGAGAGAAACATAGAAAGATAGAAGAAAATCAAGAAAAAAGAATGTCAAAAAAAAAAACTGCTTTTCAACCAAAGAAAAAAAAAATTTTTATTAAAAAATTTTGAAAATTAAAAAACATTTTCTCTCTATCTCTATAATTTAAAATACAAGTAATTTTTAAAAAACATTATTTTATAACAGAGCTCCCCTGGGGTGAAAGAAGATATCAAAGATGTTTCTAGTTAACTGGACAATTGGTTGTTTTTCATTTTTTTGGGTGGAAAATTCAAACTCTATTGCCCCGGGGAGTTGGGGTCTAATAAAACCAGTTCAAGATTTATGACTACCATAAAATGTGTTAAAAAGAATAACAAATGTTCAGAAATTTTAGAAAAAAGGGGGACAAAAATTGAATCCCAAAAGAAAAAAAAATCGTCATATAGAAAATGCCCTTCGCTTAAAAGAGGTTTTTACGAAAGGA
>BMAV01018029.1:0-19543 GCA_019973955.1 Trichonephila inaurata madagascariensis | reverse complement strand
TAAGGTAGAATAATGTTTTGGACCAATGAACGTTCCTAAAAAAAACCCATAAATAATTAAAGAAACGATGCTTAAATATGTAATAGTGGGTGACAGATATAATATAAAACATAGTATTGGCGGCGTGTGGATGATATCGTCACATTAATTTGTGCCAGAACCACAGTTGCGTAGCCCCTTTAAAGATCCAAGATTACTGAGAAATTTCACTTTGTCAAGGGCAAAGGTTTGTATCTCATTCAAATTAGTATAAATATATTACACATAGTCTTGTCTAAATTACGCGAAATAATTTATAATGATTAGCTTCGTAAAATAATTTATTGCAAATTTGTTGGAAATCACTCAATGTTTTCTTTGCCCATGATGCATTCGGATCTTCCCGGAAATCCCACTAATTAGAGGGATCTTCCTTTCAATCAACATGAGGGGTAGTCAATATAGCTTTAGAGCATCTTTGATTTATATTTTGGCCTCGGTAGCCAATTGGTCTTCATCCAGAGAACGTAGAAATCGTTATTATTATTATTATTTTGCCGGGGATTGAAAATTCTCACTCCCTAGTTTGACCAAAGACCCCATTGTGTACAGGGGTATAGGCAGAGTAAGTTTACCGAGGCTCCATGTCCCTACATTGCTGTGATTAGGAAGTTTGAAGAGTGGAGTAACAGCACAGGTGTTGTCGTCGTCGCTTAACTTGATACAAACTTACGAGTTCCGTCACTAATAATTATTAAGGAAACCTGAATTTTAAATGCCTCCCATTGTATGAGGAGGTGTGAGTGAATTAGGAGAGGATAATATCACACACAGCTGAGATATTGTGCTTTCAACAATTTTCAGTTACTCAAGATTCCGTTCAAATGATCTGTTCCAAAACTCGTTGCCAGTAACCCTTGCGAAATTTATAACTCGTCTCAAACCTGCCAATCTGAGCTAAGTAAAAAAGCTTGGAATATTTGGTAGATAATATGAAAAGTAAATTCTGCTGAAATATCGATATAATTTATATCAAATTGTATAATGACTTCTTACATACGAAGAAAACTGTAATGAGCATTCTGAATGCTCTTATGTTTTGAAGTTATTTATTCAAGGTATTGTTCCAAGCTTTAGAAAAAAAAATAGTACATTTATATCATTTCGTTTAAATAAACAGTATTCTGTTATATGTAGAAGTCTAATTTCTTTCAGCGCTCTTTTTTATTTTTATTTTTTAAAGTTCTCATCTTTATACCCGGCGAATAACGCACACCCTTAAATTTCAAACTAATTTTTGTGCTAAAAGTGCGCGTTATTCGCCGGATCTTACGGTAATATAAATTATTTTAAAACTTTCCTTTACACATTTAAAATTTTCCTGTTTAAGAATCATCTGAGGTCTGACAAATTTTCTGAATCTTTCACACTTAATTGTTTTTAACTTTTTTAATACATTTAAAAACCTTTCATAGTCAAGAAAATTGTTTAAAGAGTTGCAATTAAAACTATCGTGATGTTTTTGCTAAGGACTGAAGAAATAAAAGAAAGAATATATATATAAAAAAATCCTAATCCGATTAAAATGCTCAATTGCTTCTCTTAAATAGATGACAGTTTTTATTGTATTTATTCGTGTTATTAGGACTTTTTTCTAAATCACTTCGTAATCTTCTGTAATTGTAAGTACACGGAATATCTGAGCAGAAAGAAACGTGAGCAGGAAATAATTTACATTTGTGTTAGTACAAAAAAGGAATAAATTATAATCTTTTTTTTCCCATTTTACTTTGAACAAAGTATCTTTCTTCCCTTTATCCGGATGCTTATTACACCGCAGAAAAGGTGAAAAGGAGTGATAATTTTATTTATACACGCGCTTTGAATTCTTTTTTTGTTTCTGGTTTTCTTCTGAAAGAAAAAAAAATTATAATAATAATCTGGTTCTTGCATTTCGAAGCAAACCCCTCAAGGCAATGAATATGAAATTAGATTACATTTGCCAAAATTTGACATTTTCCTCCGGTGTTCTGTTTTGAAGAACGTTTGCAAGGTTTTTCATGCTCAAAAGCATTAACCGGATAAAATAGGATTTGAGTTTTTTATTTCTTTCTATTTTGAATTGTAGAAGTGTAGGTGAGTAAAATTACAAAAAAAAAAGTTTTACGAAAAGTGCTTAAAAATCAATTTGAATATATTTTAGTATTTTGCTTTATATTTTTTAGTATTAAAAATGTCTCTTCTTATAAAGTAATTTTGAAACAATGTTCTGTAAAATAAAATGTGTGTTACATTTGTAAATATAAGCAGTTTAATGTATCATAAACAACATGTGATATGTACCGAAAAAAACATGTAATATAAAAAAAAATCCTCTTTTTTTAAGTCAATTCCTACTTTGACCAACAAAGAAATGTTTTATTTAATTTACTTTTTATAAAATTTTTACAATTAATTTAAATATATATAAATACATTTGACAGAATCACACTATTAAGTGACAAAATACAAAGCGATTTTTTGCTTGCACTCTTCCATTTTCCTTTCTATATAGAGTGTTGGACTATTTTTGTTTGTTTGTTTGTTACTATTTCTTCATTCATTCATTAAATTCAATTATTCTAATAAAATAGTATAGTAAAAAAAATCATATTCTCAGAAATTAAGACATCCCAGATGGGACTCGAACCTGCCCCGTTCGGATTAGAAGTCTAACAAGTTATCCATTGCGCTACAGGGACACAACGAACTATTTTCCATTCTACAGATGCAGTTGGACTCTTACTTTTGTTTGTTACAATTAATTCAGTTTTTAACTTAATTAATTAATTAAAATATTTGAAAAAACTAGCATCAAGTGTCATCCACTACCAGTTTGAAAAAATGTATTTTAACTTGAATGGATGGATATAAAGTATTTTATTAAAGATTGAAGATTTAAGAAAGATTATGGTGGGAAAATTACTGTATTAAATATCAAAATGCAGCTTATCCTTATGGGCTAAATGAATTATACCAGGAAAAAAATATTCTAAATGTAATTAAACAAAATTTTCAAAATTATTATTACTATAATGAGATTAATAAAATAACTAATAAAAGAAAAACTAGAGGGACTAGAACTAAAAGATTAAGTAGAGACAAAAAAAAGTACTTACAGATAGTATTATAGATATTATTAATAGCTTCGATACAATTTTAATATAAAACACATTAAATCTTTCATGTTTGAACTTAGTAAGACAGAATTATGTATTACAGAAGATGTACTAAATTCAGATAAAATTAAGGATCGTCACGCTTTGCATATTATAAAGGACATTCACAAATATTTGAAACATAAACATAACATAAAAGTCAATGTAAATAAAGATTATCAAATAGAATATTGTACATTATTATATATGAATAAATCGTATGATAATATTAATTTTTCAGGCATTTTAAAAATTACAAGTCATCTTCCCCAATTCAAAATATTACTATTAAAAACTTTTAAATACAATAAAAAGATAGGTAGAATATAATAGGTATAAAAAAATAGGTATAAGGACACTATAATGCGCCTATAAAGCAGGAAAACTTAATATGTAATTGTAATGAATTTAAATAATTCATAAATAATCATCACAAGCATGTTATTACTGGTGACCTCAATATTAAAAAAGGCAATAGTCTTAGAAATTTAATGAAAAAAGGTACTGATTATAAACTAATAATTTCCAATAATAATAAAATTATAAAAAAAAATTAGTTATACAATGATATTGAGCAATTCATTTATAAAGTAGGTATGAAATTTAGTATGCCTATAGAGGCATTCACAGAATTCAAATGTAGTATTACACAACAACGTAATAAATATAACTTTAATACAGATAATAATAATATCTTTTTAATGATATTAAAAATCGGATTATAAACAATTGTAAAAAAAAATTATACTATTTTATGTTGATAAAGTGCCAGGAAATTTTGCCTTCATATGTGAATACTATTATAATTTAATGATCAACAAATATTTTGATAATAATACAGCTTTTATTAAGTCATGTGTTTCTGAGAAATTAATAATCGCATTTTGGCTTTTCATAAACAAATAAGAATTCATTAATAATAATTTTAATTTTCCACGTTTATTTTTTACTCCCGAATTTCATAAACACCCAGTAAAGCTTAAGATAGTTACTAATGGATTTAATATATATATATCAGCAAAACAAGCAAAATTCTCCATGAAATACTACAAGATACAATAAATAATCTTAAATCCACAGCCATACTAAAAAATAGTAAAGCATTTACTGAACAATTGAAAGATACAAATATTTCTTCAGTCTATAGTTTAGATTTTGAAGATCTTTTTAACTCTATTAATATTGATGATATGATGAATATACTTGTAAATTTATATAAAGATAATTTATTCAATAATGTTAATTATGATAGATTTGGCTCTCTACTTAGGTTTGTACTTAAAGAGAACTATATATATTGTAATGGTAACTATTATCTACAGATTAAAAAGGTTTGCGACAAGGTGGCCCAGCTAGCAACTGTCTT
This sequence comes from Trichonephila inaurata madagascariensis, assembly GCA_019973955.1. Taxonomy (NCBI): domain Eukaryota; kingdom Metazoa; phylum Arthropoda; class Arachnida; order Araneae; family Nephilidae; genus Trichonephila; species Trichonephila inaurata. Next base: position 15,001 of record BMAV01018029.1, on the reverse strand, counting down.
TCCAATATTTATATTTCCATTATTTTGATGATAGTTTTATTAATATATATAATTCTGAATATTATATTTTTCGTAATATAGATAACATAATTTTTATTGGAAAGCAAGACAATTTTAAAACTTACACTAATTTTTATCCTCAATATCTTAATTTAATACAGATAAATAGAAACGACAATGAAGTACGTTTTCTTGATATGCATATCAAATTAAAAGATAATGTTGTAGTTACTAATATTTATGATAAAAGAGAAGATTTTAATTTCAATATTATAAAAGTTCCTCATTGGGAGAGTAATGTACATGTTTCTATATTCAGAAATATTGTTATTAATTATATACAACGCAATTTTTCTAGTTTAAAAAAATCAAAAAATAATAAATAACTAAAACATTTTACTAAATATTGCTTAAATCAGAAATCCCAAATTAATTTAATTAAATTTTTTGAATAAAGAAATTTAAATAGAATTCCTTTAATAATAATATTTTATTACTATAAATTTATCCTTTTTTCTAGTTATAGTTACATCCATATTCTAATATTAGATAAAATTACTTATTATTATTTAATTCATATATAACTCTAATGTCACTGAAGTTATGGTAGTTTGTAAACTCTCTTTTTAATTTGTTATTTCTATACTTTTAATACTTTGTTAAGTGCTACATTTTTCAGCTATTCACATGACATGAATCTGCATTTGTCTGAATCGGCCTTATTTATTGCACCCAGATTAAGGTGGCCCATTTTAAGGAAAATTTTTAAGTAAGTTACCTCTATCTTATAATGGATTTAGATACACCTATTCATTATTTTCAATAGGTTTTTTCTCAGTATTATTAACATTAAGGGAGAAGTTTGCCTGGCCACAAAACATGTTCAACCCCACTTTTATAGCTGTCCTAAATCAGCAATGTTTATAATACTGCAGTAACCTTTTTTAAATTTCAATGGCTCATGTGTCCTTCATTGTATGGATTTTTTACTGTCTCTGTGCTTTTCGATTTTGATTCATGTATGTTCATCTCACGTTTGTAGAGAATTAGACTATATATATAGGGAAAGAGTGAACTAATAGTTAAAATTAAAAAAAGAAATGGATTGTTTGGCTGATGTATAATATTATGTATTCCTTGTTTTAATTACATGATGTTGTAATTCAAGTACATCCTTTCATAATACGGTTTTACCTTTAAAATAATATAATTAGATCTATTTGGTAAGCTTTAATATATAATTGATTATGTTATATTAAATAAAATAAATCCCTTAGAAATTTTCATAATTAACTTATAGCTTTTTCTCTTTTCGTATTATTTGTTTTTAAAAGGTTGGATTATTAATTGTAGAAAAAAACCTTTTTTCCTACCTCTGTCTTTCAAATCATAGTTATTAATTTATATCACGCTTCGCTCTTTCACAATACTTTCTTCTCAGAAAAAATCTTTTGAAAGGGTACATAGTTTATTCTCAAAGTGATTTTAAATTCAAATTGGATTAATACACTTTCAAATAGTTTCAAAATGATAAATAAGTACATTGTAAATGAATAGGGTACTTTTTGTTTGGAGTCTCTTTTTATTTTAAAATTTAAAAATCTAGAACCGGGGAAAAAAAATTTAATTCATTTATTCTTTGTTTTGAACGAAAAAATTAATATTTAAAAGTAAAAAAGAAACATAACTATGTAATAGATTTTAATTGAAATCAACTTAAATACTCAGCTTCCAACAAAGACATTCTGTCCTTTCATTTTTCCTTCAAGTCCAAAGGACTTTTTCTTTTATCTTTTGCTTTCATATATTTTTTCTTAAAATTCTATGACTGGTATTCACTATAGAAAGACCCACCGTATAAATTTGAGAACTCTTTAAAGCTTTATTTCATTTTAAAGCGCAACATTTCCACCCTTTTTGTAGCAACATTTAAAAAATACAAAAATATACAAACTTTAAACTAATAATAGATTTCAATTCTACGCAATATTTAAAACGATTCAATTGTAGATATCTCACTTGAGCTAAAAACTGATGATTAAAAAACCAAATAAGAAGATGGATAAAAAAATATTTCTTTAAGCAAACTGCATGTTAGCACACAAGCCATTGTAAGCACGGCATGTCGCCCAAGTCCGACCCTTGGTGACTTCAGTGATGGCTCTTGCTATAAAATTTTGACGCTTGAGTTAAATCTAATTGAAGCTCTTGACGGATGCTAAATATTGCCAAGATTTAATTTTGCCGACAATACCAAAACTAAATTTATTCTCAAAGTATTTTTTACATGCCACATAATCATATGACAGGCATACCTACGATTTTCGCATCCAGAATATCTATAGATTGCAGCCGGGATCGAACCCGCAATCTTCAGCTTACGAAGTGGGCACTAAAAGATGTTCAAAAGTTAACTTTTGAACATCTTTTAAAATTTAAACTATTTTTGAGTTGGATCTCCTTGTTTTAGATTCTTAATGATTCTCATATTCTAACAGTTATTTATTTCAGTAATGTCAAGGAATGCTCAAAAAATTGAGTAACTAATTAGTTTTATTTTGCTATACTTTCATTCTGCTAGTTCTTGCTTTCAAATTTATGATCAAAGATGTGATTGTACCACAATAAAATATCTTATTGCGACATAATTAAGATATTTTCACATGTAAATTTTAAAATTAGTAAATCTACTTCAATTTCCTCTTTTATATCCTTCTTTGAGTAACAATATCCGTTACTTAGGAAGAGAGAAGCAAAAAAAAAAATAAATAAAAAGCACCAATGTAATTACTCTTTATTTATATATATTTTATATTTAATATATATATATATATATAATCGTAACAAATTTATACATATACATACATTTTGAATAATTTTGTTTCATTCGGATTTTAATCCATTGAATTTCCTACATCGATGATACGAAACGACAAAAACCGAGAAATAACGGAGAGATAAAATATCAGTTTTTATTCATCGCTGTCAAAAACTCTGACGCAAACACTTGTCCATTATTTTAAATAAGAAATGAGTTAGAGTATCCTATTTCATTTATAATATATCTAATAATTTATAATCGTAGAAACGAGCCTGCATATTTTATCATGCTTTGTCACATCTGACGTTTTCAGTAAAAATTTATTTTTCACCAATACATTGTGAAATAATTCATGTGGGATATAAATAAATAATATTTATGAGTGAATATTCCCTTTTATATTGAATCTCATTACATTTAAGGTGCCAATAATTCCTGATGTAACATTTTTAGTTCTTCCATAAATTAAAAAAAATAATTTTTAAATAACAGCAGTATTTTTTCTTTATAACTTCCAGAATGTTTATATTACTAAACAAGTTATATAAAAGGAATTTTAAGTCAATTCCTACTTAAATCAACAAAGAAAAATTTTATTTTAACTACTTTTCATTAAATAGTTACAATTAATATAAAGATGTATATACATAGGACAGAATCACAACATTAAGTGGTAATTAATTTTTATTTATTATCATTAAAGTATCGTATTGTCATCCAATACAATCGTGTTTATAAAATTTCAGTTCAACTGAATGCTTTAAAAAGTGAGAAAAAAACCTTTTCATGTTTTGACACAAGTCGCCAAAAAGGATGCCAACGTAGCTATATTTGTAATTCTTTGAATAATTAGTTTTAATCAATTAATTTTTATTAATTATAATTAAATTAATGTATGGTCATCCAAAGTAATCATATGTATAAAATTTCAGCTCAATTCAGCTTTTTAAAATGTATTTTATTAACGATTGAAAATTCCACGAAGATAAATAAATAATAAATATATAGAGAGTTTGAGCTGATAGTCGCAATTGAAAAATCATAGAATTATGTTCTTAAATTAAAAAAATGAAAAGTAAGAAACATTACACATTGGCTGTGCTTAGGAAATACGAGGGGAGACCCTAAACTAACCGGAATCGAACTGTTTCTCATGCATACTTTGTAGTTATGTTTTGTGCTATTAGGTGGTGTTAGTTGAGGGTCTCTCATTACCGTTTGTGAACTGGCGTCAGTGTGGTGCTCTGTTGTGCGCATTTCTGATTCAACCCTAGTGATATGGTTGACCACAAAGTACCAAAATTGTATGCGAAATTTTATTTTCTGTTTGGAAAATGCGATGTTTCTCAACAAAAAGCAGTATGTTTCGACAGACCTTTAATGGTGATGCTTTGAAAAAATCACAGGTCTATGAATGGTTTTCCGTTGAAACCTAGCAACATGTCATATATAGACATGCCGCATCAGTGACCGCAATAGCCTAGTGGACAAGGTAAAGGATTCGTGGCCGGAGTGTCATGAGTTAGAACCTTGTATCACTGAAAACTTGCCCTGCAGAGGAGCCCGATGGACGTTAAATATGTCGAGGCTTAAACGTCCGGTGGAAGTCAGAAAGGATGTGTAAGTTCAGGTGTCATTATCGTCTTTTGACCAGGGTTTAAAATTAGAAATTTCGTCGCCCAAAGCCCTAGAATAGATGAATAGAGCGACGTTAATTTTCACTCATGCAGCACCCAGGGCTTCCTTTGACAAGAAAAATTGCAAAAATAAATCAATTACACAATTGATGAAGATCTTTAAGAAACCATTGACGAAATTTCTGACAAAATGAACGTGTCATGGAGAACATTCACGACATTGCTTCACACGACACAGGTTTGATAGTTCTACGGATTTTGTCAAAAAACAAAATGGTGTTTGTGCCTCATCCACCTTACTCATTTAATCTGGCTCCTTCGGATTATTATAAATATTTTTTTTTGTTTCCACGAATGAAGAGAAGTCTGATGTTTAAGTGATTTAATGATACGGATGAAATCAAACCCCTCAAACCCGCAATCTTAGATGTACAAGGCCAGCGACAAACCAACTACGCCACCCAACCGGCAATTGAAATGCTTTTAGATAAGTACATTAAGTGCAAGTGAAGACCGGCTGATCGTGGGGGCGGTCATCTATGCAGGTTTAAATAGGAACCGAATCTCGCCACTACGTGCAGTAACTTTTCTAAAATATTGCAGCATAAAAGAGTCGTTCATGTAATAAACGCTTTAGTTTTGTTTTGAGTATGATCCCGTTCAGTGAATGGGAAGTGAATGCAACTACTATTTTTTCTTGACTTTGAACAGAAAGCAGTGCTATTCTTTGTATTGTTACGAAGATAAACATTTTGCTTCAACAATAATAGAAATATATATATATATATATATATATATATATATTTGTATATGTTAAGATATCCGAATACGTTCTGAAGCGTGATTTTAAAAAAGCGCATAAATGGATAATTTTCATGATATTTAGTGTCACTTAGATTAGAATACATGTATAAAATTGTTTTAAGAACATTTTGACAAAACACAAATAATTTAAATACACTATTTTGGCAAAAAATTCAATTAGAATAATCTTTTTCAAAATATTCCTTTTTATAAAAAAATGCTTCTAAAATAATAATAATAATAATAATAATAATAATATATATATATATATATATATATATATATATATATATATATATATATATATATATATATATATATATATATATATATATATATATATATATATATATATAAAGACTCCAGAGAGTCTGAACTAAGATTTTTGAAAAATTCACATTAGTTACAACCAATTTAAATAATTATCGGCATTTTTTTGCTAAAATTGATCCCCTCTGATGTCGTAAAAAATATGGATAAACCCACTTCTAAGTTATATATTTCAAAAATTCTAGTCTTGCTTCTGTAGAGAGGTCTGAGCTATATACAGGCAAAATATTATTATAGTAGAGGCATTTTTCACAAAAGGAGAATATTTTGAAAATGGGTCATTCTATGTTCATTTTTTTGTCAAATTATTGTACTGAAATAATTTTTTATTGTAATAATATTCTTAAAACAATTTTAGAAACATTTTCTTATCTAACTCACACTGAGTATCATAAATATTATCCATTTATACGCTTTTGCAAAATCACAGTTCCGAACGTAGTCGGATACCTTAATGCACTAAAGTTGTAATTTGAATATACAGTGAAATACGTTCAATGTGAAAACGCTTAAGTCGAAATATCGGCTAACATGAAATAATACAATGGTCCCACCAAGCTACTATACATATTCTTGCATTATTTTACTCGTAAGACGAAATGAAAATTGCTTAACACGAAAAGATTCCCCCCTTGCGAGAATAAACAAAATACGAAAAACACCAGCCGCGCAGGCGAGATTTAAGAGGGGTGTGAAATGAAAGAAGGGGTTTCACATGTTTTGTAGAAAGGAGGCTAAATTGGCGTTGAAATACCCTTGGAACAGCCTGTAACACGATCCAATATATATATATATATTTTTATTTAAGCTACTTTTACACTTTTACTCTCTACTTCTGCAAATACCACATATAAATATCTAATCTCTCAGCAGTTGGTTATGGAATTCAGTGAAGAGTACATCGCAGAGTGAACCATAATCAGTCAGTTTGGTTCGTATTCTTTTTTTTTAAATTTATATATATTTTAGAAGAAAGTTTTTAAGAACATAAAGGCAAAGAACTCAGTTGGAAAGCAAATTTCTATTTCTCTTAAATTGAAAATGGAGCTTCTGAAGGTTGTTGATCAAAAACAGAAGAGTAAAACGGAAATCTAAAAAAATTTTGGTATTGCTAAATCCTTTATTAAATTTTCATTTTTTTGTGAATGTTTTTGTGTCATTGATTTTTATTAAATACATGTATATATACATATCTATGTAAAAAATGTACTGTTTATGTAAATAAATGTGTGTAAAAATTAAGTTTATTATATTTAATGTTTACTTATGTATTTATTGGTAATATTCTTTACCACGAAAAAATATTTCAGGTCAATCAGTTTCATGTTAAACAATTTCCACCCTATACTGTTTCATATATCACAATGTTTATTTTTAGGTCATTATTTATCATTCAGAATATCAAAGCTTAATTTATAATTTTTCTTCTATGTATTGAAATAATTATTTTACTCAGTGGTTTATGACTAAGATTTTTGATATAAAAGGGAATTCATGGGCACAATAAGTTTGGGAATCACTCTTCTTGAATGATTTCTCAAGAAAATTTCGGAAGCCATTACAAGGGTCTCGCCAGCCTTGATAATGTTTAAACAAAGAGGCAGCGAAGAGTCAAAGTTGTAGTGTAAATTCATGTTTTCCTTGACCTAATGTGCTATTGTGACTACAAATTTGTATTGTTGTGTGAACTTTGAATTCATGCTATTTGTCGATAATAATAACTCTTTCCTATTAATTCAATGTCCCATGTTTGTCATGAAATTTAAATATTAAAAAGAAAATGCAATTTTCTTTATATATATTAATAGATATTCTTTACCAACAAACGATCTTTAAAATTTGCTTGTTTTCACGATTCGGAAAAATTTTTTCAAAATATGAAGGTAATATTTGTTTTTCTAACGTAATATAAAAATTTGTAGAATTCTTTGATCAACCAAACCTTTTGACTTAGTACTTGATTGATTTTTTGCGACAAACATTTTCTAATATGAAGCAATGTTGCTTCTGATATCAACCTCTTTAGGAGATTTGTTATTTTTGTTTTGGCATCGTGTAAGAACTGCACCTTTTTTTCTATAATGTATTCTTCGTTATTAAGAACAAACAGCAGTAACCTGAAATGAGATGGTGTCTAAGGCATATGTGGTTGATAACAACAATAATGATTATGCGCTGGCGCATTCAATTCTCATGCAAACATTTTCTTATTGTCAATATTAGTCATATTTATCATTATAAGAATGCACAAACTTCGTCCTTTCCACTAAATTTTATTGGATGTTTTCGTAAAATTTTGGTGTCACGTGTCGAGAGTAATATTAATCTTCCTCAGTCCCCTCTCAACATTATCTGCGCCTTAAAATGTGAGTACGTGACAAACGACAAACAATCAGATGTGTACACAGATTACTTTCGTGAGAGAGATTATATTTTTGTTAAATACATAAACGAAAGTCCTGAATGTAATCATTAACCCTTAACTTCCCAATATTTTAAAATTTCTATGAAAAAATTATATTATCTAGTTCTCAAATAATAATAAAAGGAAAAATATATAAAAAATTGAGCTGTTTTAAATTGAATTTCAGTCATTTTTTTGTTGGTTGTAGAGATGCAACATTGCGCGCTAGTGCTGTAAATTACAAAACTTTTTTTTTTTTAGGATTTTATTATTCATCATAAAATGTTTAAGTTCCTTACCTGGTAATTTATTTCGTCAATAAACAAGAGGAAGCATAAAATATAATGGATTCTTTTTAGAGCAAAAACACAATTCTTGAGGCATCAGAGATTTTTATAATTGATGTGATTTCTGGAAAAAATGTACTTCCATCTAGTGAGAAAATTAGCATGTATTTCGTTGCAGTTATATATATATTTTCAGATAAGTGATCTGTAGGTAATTAAAAAAAAATATTGTGTCCGTTAAATTAAAATAAATCATATGTTGCAGAAAGGGTTAAGCTAAAAATTAAAACTTTGTTTGCCTGTGTGAGTAATTTGAGCCATCAAACCTCAACCAAGAGTACATCACCCAGCAGACAATTCATACGAAATGCCTCCTTCAAAAACCGAAAACATTCGTTTTCAGAAGGAATTTTTGTTTACCCGGTCCGAGATTTAAACGAATCCTGATTTCGGATGAATTAGAATTAAAAGAAACTAGAGAGAAAGATGGGATAAGGTGCAATCTGCTAGTGGAAAGTATGAATTCTAGATTCCATTCTCCTCCTTCTCCGACAAAAGGATATCTGCTACGGAACGTAAAGCCACGTGATTTAATTGCTACACTTTTTGTGTGTGTGTTATTGCATACGAGATGATTCTTTAAGATTTAATGAAGATTTATTTTTATTTGAAATTTTTCGAAGTATAACTGGATATCAACCATACTATACCATCTGTTATCAGACCGCTACGGTGGTAACGGATTTATCAGTGTAATTTCTGAATCTGCTTTATCTACGATGTTGTACGATTATATAATATTTTTGAATCTCATTGATCTATAAGTCCCCTAGCATTGAATGTTTGACTGATTGAAAAACGTTCTTATAGCCTAACCTTCTTGATTTAAGAAGGCCAGGACTTGTATTTCTTAAACAGAATTACAAGGTGTCCGGGCTAAAAGTATCCAAAAGTCATTGGCTTATTATTACGGAGCTACCCATTAGAATGTAATAAACTGTCCATCCGTGGATTGGAAAACCATCCGAGATTTTTTGGATCTAGTCCAATCGGCTGCATGTGGGCACATTATTCAGTAATCGCAGACTATAAACTTGTTACCCTGAGTTCATTAGTAAAAATGCGTACTCCATATGAAAGGTGCAGTGCGTACTTTGGTTAACGGAATTTAAATCAGTCGAATGTCATTCCTCCCGTATCAAAATCTATCCACCAATGGGAAAGAACTTTAAAGGAGAAGAGAACTTTGGTATCTCAAACTGGAAAGTAGCCTTAAGTTTTCGCGATAGAAAACAATGTTGACCGTGTGCGTGACACATTTTGTAGGAGGCCTGATAAGTCAGTCTATTAGGCAAGCCAGCTGCTACATTCCATTCTGCCCGAATACATCGCTGTACACGCGTGACTGATTTAAATTCCGTTAACCAAAGTACTCCCAGCACCTTTTGCTGGGGCGACCGCATCTTTTATAATGAAGTCAGTGTAAAAAGTTTATCGTCTACGACTGCCGAATAATGCGTGCATGTGCGGCCGATCACACTAGACCCAAAAAATCTCGAAGAGTTTTCCAACCCATAGATGAACAGTTTATTACATTGTGATGGGTAGCTCTGTTCGCCATAACCTTTGGATACTTTGAGCACAGACACCTTGTATAATTACCTTGTAGGCTCCTGTAAATCTCCCAAATTAGATTTTCGCAAACTCCATTTTTAACAGGTCTCTAATCAACAGATTAAAAATGCTTGTCCAATTTCAAGACAATAAGTGTCATAGTTCAAAAAGTGGAATTCCTTAATCTATTTTCTCTATAATTTCCCTTTGAAGCCAGAAGACACGTTCTTAACGGATATCTACTCAATAAAAGACGCATACTTATCATTTTATAAAAATGTATAGAGCCTTATAATTCAAAAGCGTCAATTTTTTCTAGAGCAAGTCTGTAACCCCCTCGCAGCACCCCACCCCTTGTGAATTGATCTCCACAAAACCCTTTATATTAGAGCAATACTCAACAGGAAAATATGTTCAGCGAATTCAAAGTGTCGTTTTTAATAGTTTTAAAACATTATTATTTTCACTTATACTCTTCCTTAGCCCCTTGGGAATTGATTTACACAAAATACATTCTTAATATTTCTTTTTTATCAACAAAAGAAACACACAGGTGTTTTTATAGTTCTACAGGTATACTAGTTCAAAAACTGAAAATTTTATTTATAGCTCCCTTTTATATGACCCTTGAGAGTTCATATTTCGAAATTTCGTTCTTAACAGATCTCTGCACAAGAAAATAAACAATCTTACCAAACGCCCAGTCTGTAGGTCTAATAGTTCCCGAATTTTCGTAAAGAGTGATTGAGTGATTCTCAGAAGCATTTCTCTTATTTAACCAATATAATGTGTGTGTACTTAGTAATATAATGTAACTTAACTTAGTAATATAATGTAACTCTTAACTTAGTAGTCTAATGTAACTTAACCAATATAATGTAATTTAGAGTAACCTTTTTTCAAAATGTTCTCCTTTTGTGAAAAATGCTTCCATTATAATGATATATTTCCTGTTTATAGCTCAGACCTCTGTACAGAGGCTTAACTATGAGTTTTGAAACATTCACTTTTTTTTTTCAGAGTTACCACCAACTGAAATAATCATCGGCATTTTTTTCTTAAAATTTCTCCCCTTTGTTGTCCTAAAACATGGATAAACCCACTTCTAAGTTATATATTTGAAAAATTCTAGTTGAGACTCTGTGCAGAGGTCTGAGCTAAATACAGGCAAAATATTATTGTAATAGAAGCATTTTTCACAAATGGAGAACATTTTGAAAATGGGTCATTCTATGTTCCTTTTTTTGTCATAATATTGTACTCAAATAATTTTTTTACTATAATACTATTCTTAAAACAATTTTATGTACATTTTCTAATCTAAGTGACATTAAATATCATAAATATTATCCATTTATACACTTTTGGTTCCGAACGTAGTCGGAAACCTTAATTTGAAATAATTTTAACTGACCTATTGTCCATGTTATAAGTATTTTATCTGTTTCATACTTTTCAATTAAATTATAGTTCTTTAATTATAATTGCTATACAAACAGAAATATTAAAGGTTTAAATGTTATGCGCACAAGTAACAATTAAATGCAATCTTAAGGCATTTCAGCTTGTACTATAGTTTGTACATGGTTTTACTTTTGAGTTTGCAAATATTACTTATGTTTGTCATCCAAAAACCTTAGTATAAATATACATTTTTGATATGATTATTTTGTTTACTTATTAGAACGATGTTTGGTCAGAAAATTAAATCTGTATAAAAAATCACCAATTTTTATTTTAATTGATCATAACTGTGAAAATCCGTGAATTTTTCAAAACTTTCTTTTTTTTTAGCCTTTTTGGGGGAAAGTTTTACCCAAATTTTTAAAACCCAATAATTTAGACATTTTTCATAAAAAAAAAGACCAAAAAATATTTTTTACTCCATTTCTTCCTAAATAACTGCTTTGAATAATTTGTTCTTTTAATGATTTTTTAAAACAATTTACTAACAAAAGACAATTATTCATTTATACTCTTTTTTAAAAGTCATGGTTCCGAAAGCAATCAGTAAATGTTTAAAGCATTAAAAATTAATTCCAAGAGCCAAATAACGGGCTACGAGCAGTAATTGTAGCATTGAAAATTATAAGTCAAAAAGTTAAAAATAATAATAATAAAATAAAAAATAAATAATTAATATAAATAAATACTTTTTTAATTGCAAGTTTTGAATTGATAGAGAAGAATCCAAAGTAGAAAGAAACCTCCTGTAATTAAAAACATTCGATTGATAATTAACGATATTAAATGAAAATCGCATACCTACTTTAAAGATATTTCAAAACATTTTAATCAAAAAATTTCAAAAGAAATACTATTCACTGAATGAATTAAAGCTCAGAAATTTGTTTTTCAGATCTTTTCACAGTGAACGAAATGTCCTATAAAAAAACAGCACAAAGACAACTGGTGGTAAAAAAAGTATTTATAAGTTTTTAATGCTCAATTGCATCACTTAAAAAGATTAGTTTCTTTTTTAGTCAATTCATTCTTATCCGCTGAATTTTTTCAAACAGTTTCATAATCATTTGTGATTGTAAGTGCGCTGAAAATCCAAGCCGAAAGGATCCCAGAAAACAATTTGCATTTATGAGTAGAAAAAATAGAATGTATTATAAGCCTTTTTTTTTGATTTGTTTTGATCAGAGTACGTTTATTTTCATTTCACCGAATTTCCTGATTACACCGCAGAAAAAAAGGTGCAAAATGAACGATAATTTCATTTATACGTGTGTTAGTTTCTTTTTAGTTTCTCTTTTGAAAAATAATTTTTTTACTTTTTTGTTTGTAAACCGGTTCTTGAAGGTAATGAATATGAAATTAGATTTTGCTCACCGATATCTGACATGTATTATCAATATTCCCATATAGAAAATGTTTCTGTTACATTATGATATAAAACTGAAAGAAATACGTTTCTCGAATTCAGTTGTTTAAGCAGGTTAAAAGAATACGTGTTTACAATTTTTTTCATGCATTAAAAATAACAATCTCACATAATTCAAAAAGCTTTCAAATACATAGGAACAAACACATAAACAACATTGAATATCCAGCCTCCGGGTATTGTGGTTAATGACGCCGACTGCTGCTCCGTAGGACCTGGGTTTGAATCCCGGAGAAGGCATGGATGTTTATAAATCTACAATGGCCTTGTGGCATTGAGGTACTCTTATTAATCGGCAAATTACAAATCCTCTTTCATGAGGTTGTTGAGGAACCCTTATCACCTCCAGGATGTTCTCCCTCAGAATTGGGGTTGAACCGAGCGAAAATCGTCAGGTCACCTGTATGGTGTTCAAAGCTGCGGATAACGACTGGCGTATAATCTAGTGCTTTTCCATTTTAAGAATTTCCCCTGGGCAAATCTGGGAAATGTTGGGTCAGGTGCCTTGCAACCCTTTAAAATGTGAGTCAAGCCTTAACAATTTCATAATTGATGTAATATATTTGGAAGAAATTCAGATCAGATAAGATATAAGTAATGTGTGTGCATGCATGGAATGCGCCACTTCGGTATTTACTCTAGCAACAATACTCTAGTAGTAAAAAATTGAGTTTTTCCGGGAAAAAAGTTTCGTTCATTTTTTTTTTAAATATGATATAATTTCTTGAAATTTTAGAGTGTCCTGAATCTCGCGAATCACTTGCGTTTTTTTATAGATTATATTAATTTTAGTATTGTTAATTAACTATATTTTTTTGTTTTAATTAATTAACAATAATAAAATTATTTTAATTTTATGTAAATAAAAAAATCAATTTAATCTATGAATGCTTTCTTTTTATGTTTATCTATGTTGAAATTTCAGCCGTATGATTTTCAACTATATTCTTTGGTATATTTTAAACCTTAAAAATTTTAATTGCTTAAAAGAAAAATTACTTTTTATATTTTTAATATTATTTGAATCATTTAAGGGCAGAAAATAAAATTCTAAAATTTCTTAACAACGCACAAACAAATTTAAAAATTAAATGTGATATAAGGGAGTATAAATCAAGCTTAGTTAATTTGAGCAAATTTTATTCATTCCACATTAACATATAATGCTGTGCCACGTTGCACAATATCATTCCATCATTTTACATGTTATTGTTATATTAAATATTGAATTTTATTATTATTATTATTTTCGCATTACAAATGAATGACTTCGTGCGAAATGTTTTTTTTTTCAATTCCTACTATTAGCTTACTCTCTTTTTTATATTTATTTATTTATATATTTATCTTTTGTTTAATCGTTAATAAAATATTTCTATTAATCCCAAACAAGTTTAAATAAATTTTTTTAACTTGAGTGGGTGACATTTGATGTTATAAATTTTTTTAAAAATAAATTATTAATTAAATTTAAAATTTAAATTTTCGGTTTTGACCCAACTTTAAAATTGTATCTTTGTTGAACAATGTAAAAGTTAAATAAAACTCTTTTGGGGGAAAACCCCTTTTTCATCAAATCATGCTCTTTTTTTTAACCTCCCCTCTACTATAGTTCGCTTTTCCCTTTTTTTTATATATATATCATATTCCAATTTTCAATCGTTGATAAAATATTTTCTATTCATCCATTCAAGGTAGCAATTGACTTATTTTTTTTTTTTTTAATATTTCTTTTTAAAAAAACATTTTGTTAAATAAAAACATAACATGTGGATTTAAATGCAGACAATTTCTAAAAAATACTAAAAAAAAGCCCATAATCATTAATTTAGATAATGTTATAATACATATTTTTAGATTATTATCAATTTTTTTCATATTTTCTCATTTTGAAATAAACTTAGGTTTTAATAACAGCAATGATCTTTAGACGGAATAATGTTTTTATTCCTTCACAATATTTTCATATGGCATGCGTAATAAATTTTTTTTCTGTCATTATTTATGTCAAGAATTTAAGGGAAATATTAAATATTTTAACTTTAAGAAAAGTACTTGATTTGCTTTTTTGCGTTGTGTTATTTAAGTTATAATAGCTTTGATCGCGTGTCATTTCTATTTTATACATTTTTATTAGGTTGTTTGTAAAGAAATTCCGTTTTTTCCCGATAAAGAAATTAATTGTATTTTTTCACACCCAACACTTATTCACAA
>BMAV01018026.1:0-24456 GCA_019973955.1 Trichonephila inaurata madagascariensis | reverse complement strand
TAAAAAATTGTAGGATTCATAATTTTTTAAACTATTGAAATGTTTAAAACACAAGAGAAAATTCAACATATTATTTAGTCATTAATATTTTTCAAAAATCTTACTTGAGCTTCTCTTTTAGCTGCTTCATATCCCATCATATCAATCTGCATGCCTTTTTCTTCTACCATCAAATATGTGAGGTCAATAGGAAAACCATATGTGTCATGTAATCTCCAAGCAATACTACCTAATTTTTTAAAAAATAAAAAAATATTAATCATAATTACACAGTCATTTAAATATTTTTGATAATTCAATATTCCTTTATGAAATAATCATATTGAAATCTATCTTCAATTCATAGCCACATGCCATAGAAAGCAACTTGATTCTATTGTATATTTTTGTCTATACTCTTATCAGAGAAACTTAAACCTCAAAAAGTTTTAAATTAAAAATATTTCAAAATGAAATATTCTGCTTAAAAACTACTAAAGAAAGAACATTTAAAATAAAAACAGTCAATGAAATATCAATAAAATGAAAACCTTCTAAGAAACTTAAAAGTATTAAACTTTTAAACAAGTTTTGTAACAATAAAACAAAGCAATAATTTAATTGAATGTGTCTTGGAGTTAATTCTAAATTTTTTTTGCACACCATCAAGAAAAAAAAAAAGAAAAAAAACCTGCAGTTTAACTTTTAATATACTTTCTGCCAAATCAATTTGCTATTTATACTTGACAATATACATATAATTTAATTAGAAAACACAGTAGTTTAGGATAGGCAATTTGAAATTTTTTAATAAAGCATATATAAAAAGAGTACTCCAAAAATAATTTTTGTAACCTTTCTATCTTTTGATCTATTAATAAGCTGTAAAAATGTGTCCTATGAGTAACTAAAAGATGATGAACAAGCATGGCATAACAAAGCATCTGATACAGCTGCCTTATTAACTATGAATGAAATATTTTTATTAATAATTAGATAAAATGTTGTTCTTGTTTCTTTTGCCACCTGTCTAATGGTGTCAGATCAGGGCCCAGGAAATTCTTTGTGTTAACAGGCTAGAGATTCACACCTGTCATTAACCATAGCTTTGAGCACCATACAGGTGACAATACGATTTGGCTCTGCCCCCCAATTTTGAAGCAGTACACCCTGGGGGAGGTCAGGGCCCCCCCCCCCATCTCTCTTCCCCTTCCACCAATCCCATAAGAGGACTTGCAGCTCAACAGCTAGATAAAACCTTTACTTACCATACATATGTCATTATACATTACTGTACTATATAAATTAAAATGATTATAATGAAATAAAAACACAGTATACTTAAGGTAACTTATATTACAAGTAATAAGAATATGTATATTCGTATTAGAATATCCAATAAAAAATTTACACAGAAGGAAAACATTTTTTAGTACAAGAATACGTATAAAAAAAAATTCACCAAAAAATAATTACCTGGAAGAATAGTGGATCCGAGTTTTTTTATAGCTCTTTCTAATACAATCCTGCCTCTATTTAGAGTTTTGAGGAACTGTGCTTCTTCATCATTTATTATCTCCATAATCTAATATATAAATCAATCAAATTATCTTTTACTTTTAATACAAGTGAGTGAACAAAATTGTGCAACAAAACAAACATGTATTTTGTAACAAAATAAAACAAAATGGTTAATAAAGCAAAACAGAATTTATGAATTAATATGATTAAGATTAAGTCAAATAAAAGAAAAATATTAATTAGAACATGAGTTTTGCAGCTAATTTGGAATTCAAAAAATGACTGTAGAGATTAAGCAACACTTGGTTTAATGGAATGCGGATTAATGTGGATTTACTGTATAAATAACAGTAAATATAAAAAGAAAAAATAAATAAAACATACAATTTCATCAACTTAATAATTTTATTTTCTACATGTAAACTTTAACTAAAATGAATTAAGTACTTACTGTTTGAGGATCTTTAGAGAGTTCTGGAAAAATTTCTCCCTGGGAAAAAAAAAATAATTCTCATTAGTCATTCAGAAAATTAAACATTACACACTCTTTTACAAGTTATAAGTCAATTGATATTGGATTTATATTTCCCCCCATTATTTTCATTTAAAAAGCCTTTATAAATTATACACAAAATACAAAAATTCAATTTCCATTTAATTATTGTGCAAAATGTGAAAAACAATATATATGGGTTACACAGTACATACAGCATCAATTCCTGGAACTTTTAACTTTTTAATTATTTTTCTTTATTATACTTAATTCAATTTGTGGTTGTAAATTGAGGCAAAGGCATGCTGGGAAATTTTTTTCACAATATTCAAATTTTTATAGTTGCATAAAAAAAAATAAATAAAACATATTTTTTAATTTTTTTGGAAATTTTTTTTCCTTTTTTTAAAAAAAAAATTAAAATACCAAAAATAAACAATTTCGGAAACCCAAATTTTGGAAATACCCAGGTTTGGCACCCAGCTTTTCAGATGCAAAAGCTTTAACCCCCCTTTTCAATATTCTTTCAAAACATAATAAAATAAAAGAAAAACCGATTTAAAATAAAAAAAAACAAATTTTTTTATATAACACAATATTTAAAGGTAATTTTAAAAAAAAATAACATTACTCATTTTTAAACTAAGACAAAATCAGTTAAAAACAAAATAAAATAATGAAATAATTGTTAAGTACCTAATATGTTTACTAAACTACATTAAAATTTCAATTAAATTCTTATATATATACGAGAAATAAAGAAAAACATTATTTAATATAGTTTGCAGAATAAAAAAAACCTAATCATAAGAAACCTAAAAATACATTTTTGACATGAATTACACACAACATCAAAAACAGTCACATTTTTTATAACAAAATATACTAATCTTATACAAAACTGGAAGTATTATTAATACATAGTGGAGAAGAAAAAGTTATTAGATACACTTTTAATATTTTTTTAAATCTACAAATAAATCCAATAAATGGCATTTAATCAAATGAAATAATACATGCTATGAGCATGCGTGTATTAAGGGGAAGTTATTTGTTGCAAATTTAATTAAATTCTTTCTAATTAAAATAAAAATTTTTTTACATTCCCATGAATGTAAATTTCCCTTTTAAACGAAAAAAAATTGGTATGGCTATTAATACCAAAAAAGGGAAAAAATAATTTACAAAAGGATTATTCAACCAAAATTTTTTAAAATAAAAATTTTTTCCCTTTATAAAAACTTTCCGAGCCTGGCCGCTTTCAAAATTGTACCTTAAAAATTTAATTTTGGGCCCAGAGCAACCCAAGTCAAAACAAGCATTCTAGGGATCATTAACAGGCCACATAATCATACGAATTCCCGTCAATTTTTGGGGCTGAAAATACACCACCCGGGGGGGATTGAACCCCCAAACTTTTGGGGTACAAAAGGGTAGAGGGCCCGACTAACTTTTTAAAACCGGCACATGTGATTCATAAAAACATAGATTTTTAATATACTAGCAATATAAACTAATAAACAGAGTGTTTTAAGACATGAGAAAACCCAAATTTTTGTTTCCCAAAAAATTTTTTTTTATCCTTTTTATAAAATGTATTTATTAAAATATTTTTTTTTACCACTGCTTTTTAAAGTTCTTTATGTATTAAGAATTGGAAAAAAAATTATCAATTATTTAAAATTTAAAACTAAAATTTTTTTTTAAACCAAATGTTAAAAAATACTCTATTAAATTTAAAAGAGCCTTTTTTTAAATCCCCATCAATTTAAAAAACCCTTTTAAAAAAAAAATTTTTACACAAAAAAACAATATTTTTTTTTTTTTTTTAAAGCGAAATCAAAATGAAAAGAAATATAACTGTTTGAGAAAAATTCTTCTCAGCAATTTTGCTTTTTATCCAGCAACATAATTTAGTTCCCTTTCATTCATTACTCTATTATAGATTTTTAATACTCATCTCATTTAGACTAAAAAATATTTTTGAAGTATCTTTTTTTAACATTTGCATTTAAAAAAGGAATCGAAGAATTTGCGTTATAGGCCTCTTGAAACTGATTGCAAAAGTTTAAAAAGTAAGTCCTTTTAGTTCAATAAAGTAACACTCACATTGTGCTTTTAAAAGGAACATTTTTTCCCTTCAACAGATAAGGTGAGCTTTGAAAATTAATTTTCAAAACAAAGTCAGATCAAGATAATGTTTATACTTTTCCATAAATCAGATGTTTTGCCTCACTTTTAAAAAAATCTACATTCAATTTCCTTTCAAATTTTAGCTAAATTTATTCAGTACAAATTTTTTTTTAAAAAGGGCATTTATTTTTTTAAGATTTAATTTTTTTGAATTATTTTATGATTTAAAAAGCCTAACTAAAATAAGAATTAAGTTATGCATTACTTGAATACTGGTTGCATATATAAACAGTAATGATAGGAAAGAGAAGGGGAACAAGTGCTTTAAATTTTACTAACCCCCGACCAGTATTATCTGGTCTTCCACCATCAGCTAAGGCAACAGTTAATGTACGTGCATGGTCAGCTAAAACTCTATATGCCATATCAATTCCAGTTACATCATCAGCACCAACTTTTCCTGTGTAAGGTGGAGCACTGGTAGACTAAAAAGAAAAAGCACTTTTAATGTTCTTTTGAAGACACAGGTATCAATACTTTTAGATTTGATTAGTCAAGAGCAATTCTTCTCGATCATTTGGGTAAATCAGAACTTTCAAAAACAAAAAAATTATGTTACATTTACAAAAATAAAAAAAAAAGTTGATAATTTTCCCAAAATCAACCTTTAATCTCATAACAAACAAAATATTGTTATCTTAAACTGACACATATGTGGATTTTCTATGTACATTAATAGTGACATCTAATGGCTATACAAATTGAACTAGAATTTTACAAAACATCAGCTAATCTATCTTCTATATCAGGGGTGTCCAACCCAAATGACTTTGCGGGCCACTTCTGAAAAACATTATAATCTTGCGGGCCGCACATAAAAATATGCACCTTTATATCAGATTTGGAAACAAAAAACATTTATTGGGAGTGAAAATTTAAAACAAAATGAATTATTATTATTGTTTTCATTATTTTTCATGTATTCAGATATAGACAATATAATAATGTTTATATAATATATAATGAAATGATCAAATAATGTTTAAAATTTGACAGTTGCCATTTTCTTGAAAATAACGGTGTGTGTTCCTTTTGAATTGATCTTTAGTTACTCATAGTTGAAATTTGATTGTGCTGTCATTCGCACAAACGATTAAGTATACATTGCCCTTTATCTTAACCATCCTGAATACTTTTTTAAACTTTAAAAAACATCTCCGACTGCCTCTTACTTTTTGGGCACTCCAAACACAAAAGGAGGAGGAGAAATGAAAGTCGCTCACATAGAGAATCATGTACCATCCGTAAAGGATATGCATAATGCAATTCGGAATTTATTAAAAAAGCAATTTATTTTAGTAAAATCAAATGTAACTGTTTGATAAAATATAAATCTATTTTAATCTAAAGGACATTTCTATAATCAAAAGGGATTTATTTTAAAACATGAACAGGTAACAGGCAAATACATTGTAGATTTATATATAAAAAATAAATTTCCCCTCAAATTTCAAAATGAAAAAAACTTTAAAAACCTGATATTTAAATTTTTAAAAAAAAGAGTCAGCGGACCCCAATTTATGTACTGGTGGGCTACATGCGACCCACATATTGAACACCCCTGTTCTATATGACCACTTTTTATTAATACATCTCCACACAAAATACATACAGTCGAGCATATGTAACTAAAATACCCAAAACCTTTTCATTTTTAGAGTTCTAAAATTTAGTATTCCAAATATTACAAATGTTATACAGAGTGGTTATGGTCTTTACTGATAAAATGAGAAGGGTTCTTATGCTTGTCAAGACAGAACAATTTTCCCTTCAGAAACAGGCATACAATTAATTTGTTACAGCAAGAAAATTATATTTTAAATTTTGCTAGACTGTTAAGTATATTACTAAACTATTCTTTGATAGAATTAGACAATATGCTTATCTTCATGCAGAAATATACATATACCCATTATTTTTTTTATAAAATGTATTTCTAAAACATCTTGCATAACATATACATACAGTTGGTCATCAAAATAGTGGAAAACACTCATGAATAAAAGTAACGTTTTTGAATGGGCTTCCTAAGCATTAAAATATAATAGCCACCAGTATTTTTTTAGTAAATATAAATGTATATATTTTGGTAGTATATGGTAGCTTTATTGAAGTTCTGTAAGTCATTGATTTTTAAGTGTGAAATGTTTGACCTCTCAGATTTTCAATAAGGCCAAATTGCAAGAGCCTGTATTGCTGGAGCAAGTGTGACCAAAACATCCTAACTTTTACTGCTTCTAGAGATATGGTGTCTAAAGTCATGATAGCATACACATTGTGTGGTAAGACAAGCTTGGAAATGTAAAATAGAGGACAGAAAGAGCTCAGTAAGTGATATCAACAGGTATTGAAGCATATTGTAATGTCTAAAAAGTCAACAACTGCAACAAAAGTGACCACAGAGTTTAATCAGCATCTAGATTCTCCAGTGTCAATGATTACAGTTAGAAGGATTACAGAACATTTTAAGCAAAGCAGCAATTACTACTCCATTTGTCACAGATGTTAAAATCAAACGTTGTCTTCAGCAGTGTCACATTCATAAAATCTGGTAGATACTGGATAAGTAGAAGAAAGTAATATGGTTTGATAAATTGTTTTTCACACTTTTCCCAACAACACGGCAGGTACACGTTTAGAGGACACCTGCATAAGCATATGATTGTGATCGTCTCCTTCCAATGGTCAAGCATGGAGGTGGATTTACCATGATATGGAAAGGCATGTCATGGTTTTCTGCTGGAACAAAAACCACAATACAGGAAAGGAAGGATCAATAGGGAGATGTACAAGAAATTTTAACTGACCAGAGGTCTATTCCTATGATGCAAACTTTATTTCCAGCAGGAGATGGAATTTTCCAGAATGATAATGCTCCTATCCATGCAGCAGTACTTGTCCAATCAGGGTTTGATGAACACAAGGATGAAGTTAAATATTTGCCTTGGCCCACACAGTCATCCAACCTCAATATAATTGAACCATTATGGTCTATTTTGGAGCATTCAATAAGGAATCAATTTCTTGCACTGGCATTTCTCCAGAAATTTCAAGAATGGTACAATATTCCTTTAAACAATATTCAGCACTTGTACAATCAACTCCTAGGCCAATTCAAGCTATGTTACATGCCAAAGGCCATCCTACACCATACTAATAAAGGATTCTTAATAAATCTAAAGTGTTTGCATTATTTGGATCATGACCTTTTTCACACAAAACATATATAATTTTTAATGTTAGATTTAAAAAATTTTTACATTTCTGACAACCAACCAATTTATAGCCTACCCAAAATTTTATTTCATCTCTTTTTAAAAACTATTTATGCTGCTGGTTTAAAAAAATTTTTTATTTTAATCTAGATTTTTTAACTCGAAAAAGTATAGCTTTTGATTAATCTCAAAACTCTTGGAAACAGCTTTGTAAGTAGAGTTTTTGTAAAATTCTTTTTTGAAGAATCCTTTTCTTTTTTACTTTTTTAAAGAATTTTCTGCTTTAAGATTTTAGGAGAATCTGTTGCAGAATAGTAGTCTGTGGTTTTCTAATACTTTCTGTAAATTTTTATATACTTTGAATTTCTAATTATTTTATTTGGTTTTTCCTACTGAGTTGCAAAGGGGGAAGGTTGGTGCCTTCTAACTAGTTTAACCCCACTTAATCGGTCCTAAGTCCGAAATTGCTTTTTGACTCGCTAGTTTTTTTTTTGTATTTCCTTTTTTGCATTTTTCTATAAATTTGATCTTCACGTTTTTCTTTTATAATGTTATTACATTATTTCTTGTTATGTTCATTATCTACTATTTTTTGTTTTTAATATATTATATAAATTTCTTTCATATATATATTTATATATATATTACAAGTGTTCTTTTGGTGAAAAAGAAAAATGTATATCATTAAAGTTTCTTGATAAAATATATGTTTTAATTAATTTATGAAAAATAGTTTTATCTTAACAAAACCAATGTGTCCACTAATAATCCAAAATAAATACTTACACTTTGAATAGCTTCAAAAATAGGAACAAAGAGGTCTGTGTCATAATTAGATGATTTATCTTGTATTACAGAAACTAATCTTTCAAGACCCATGCCAGTATCAACATGTTTTTTTGGCAGAGGTTTCAAGCTACCATCATTTTCCCTAAAAATCAAATTATAAAGAAAATCAACATTTATAAATGTCAACTTAAGATTACATATTTAGTTCACATGTTATCTTATTTGACACATATTTCAATTAATTTCTGAATTGTTTTTTTCTTCCATGATAAACTCAGTAATTTAAAATATTGAGATAATTTAATGAATTCCAACAATGCTTCATTTTTGAAAATTTATACAGAAAATTACAAATTGTAATATATAAGATGGATAGAAATTCTAATTATAATGGAAGAGATATGGAACAAATTTTAAAAAATTAATATGAAATATGATTATATACTATTTTATACACAGTCCAGTCAATTAATGTGACCACCACGTGCTTTCAAAGTCAACATTAAATAACCAATCACAGAAGGCAGGTGGCAGCACAGTACAGTTGAGCATATATAAATGGTGTGTGAGGCTTTGGAAAACATTGCAATCGTTGGCATAATGCAGAAACGGAGCAATTTATCCAATGTCCAAAAGGGCATTATCATTGACTTACAGGTCAAGGGTGGAAGTATTCCGAAATGGCTAAGTTTGTGAGCTGTTCGTGTGCCACTGAGGTAAAAGTATACTGTATGTGTCAAAATGGGACTGACCAAATGTGGTGCACAACTGGCCACAGAAAACAGAGATGAACAATGGCTGCGGAGACGCATTCGGGCGAATAGACGTACTACCACTGAGCAACTGACAGTCCATATGAACCAAGAGGCTACCAACAGTGTCTCCCAAACAACTGTTCAGCGAACGCTGTTGCATCTGGGCCTCCGAAGCAGACGCCTTGTTCATGCACCTACGCTGACTGCTGCTCTTTGGCAACAAAGGCTGGAATTTGCATGCCAATACCGCAACTGGATGTCCACTGAGTGGCAAGAGGTAGTGTTTTCTGATGAACCAAATTTTAGACATTTTTCTTCTGATTAATCACATTTTACCATTGGACGCTGGCATATATGGCATGGAACCTATGAAAGCAAACACCCTGCAACTATTGCTGAGGTGGGAGCATTATAGCCTGGGGAATGTTTTCCTGGCATTCTATGGGTTCACTCATCATTGTGGAAGGCATGATGGATCAATACAAGTATACATCTGTTCTTGCAAACCATATCCACCCCTATATGCAATTGTTTTTCCACAGGATGATGACAACAACCAGCAGGACAATGCAAAGTGTCATACAGCTGGTAGTGTACGTGTGTGGTTCAAAAAGAGCACCAGAATGAGTTTGCAGTTCTCCCCTGGCCAGCAAACTCACCTAACTTAAGCCCAAATGAGAAACTGTGGGACAATCTTGATTGGGTTGTTCGCGCTATGAATTCTCCCCCACATAATCCAGCACAACTGCCCATGCACATCTTCAGGAACCTAATTGACTCTCTTCCTGCATATCTTACAGCAGTCTGTTCTGTGAAAGGTGGTTATTCTGGCTTTTGACAGGTGGTCTCATTAATGCAACTGGACTGTGTACCAAGCAAATAAAACAAATAAAAAATTAAAGACAGCTATTCTGAATGTCAGTATACCTTTATATATGAATTTAAAGGTAAAATTAATTGGTAATAAGAAAATTCAATTAGATATGCTATAAACACACATTTACAATTTCAATTACATACCTGTTAAACTGAATAAACACAAGATTCCATATTTCTAAGACATCTGGAACATCAGCATTTACCAATTTACTAGCATCTCTTCCACCAATGCGATCATAATGAATTTCAGAGCAAGGGCCACAGGGTCCAGTGTCTCCCATTTCCCAAAAATTATCCTTCATACCAAAAGGTAAGATCCTTTTTTCAGGTAGTCTTAAAGAATTTAAAAACTCAACATGATACAACAGTTTTTAATTCAGTATGTGTGTATATATACTTGTATGTATAGATAAATAAAGCAACAAAATAAAACTATAAATATAGAAGTTAAAAAAAATCCATCCTTACATTACAATGAATATAAACAAATAAAAAATCTACAATAAAAGCTTTAATTTCTGAATATTTAAAATTGATTTTATTAAACAGTTAAATTATATTATGAATTTTAAAAAAAGAGTTGCACATTTGAAATAACTTATTAAGATTTATAAACAAAGGTCATTTTTTTCAATCTCCAGTCCAGCTACTACACATTCAGATAAGTAGAAGGAGGTGAGGTATGTGATGGGTAATTCGGCATCTTTCTAAATATTGGTAAAAATCTACTACTGATTCCAGCTGGCTAGTTTGAGTTGAGCAGTAGATGCACAAACATGGCTCACATTGGGAAGAATCACCAATAGTACATATTGCATAACATTATTCCCTCTTTTTAAGGAGAAGGAAACAGTACAGCAAAAATTCTTCAAAGAATGATCAAAATATATAATGAAAACTTTATGGTCATGAGAGGTATAGCACCAAGTGATTTTTCTCTCATCAGAACTGAAGAATTAAAAGGGAAGCCAAAGCCCTCAGACCCATAAAGAGCTACAAAACAATGTTCATGTCCATTTTACCAACAATGCTTCAGCAATATTCTTCAAAGAATTCAATGAAAAGGTCATCTACTGATAAGACAAATGACTGAATCTTCATGATAATTATGTCACAAAGCAATTATACTTATACATACATTTTGGTAATAAACTATTTTTCTATTCTTTTGTCCTAATAGTGCATTTAAGGTCAGATATAAAAAAATCAAATTAAATTTACTATTAAAAATTAACAATTTATTTCGGAAATTTACAAAACATGTTTAATATAAAGTAGCTGGTCAGGTGGTACAGTGGATAGCGATGCTTATCACCTTATCACAAGGTCTGGGTTCAAATTCCGGAGATGGCATGAATGTTTGCAAATGTATAAGGGCCTGTGAGACACGGGAGCACTTGAAATATTCGTCAAGCCAAAAGTCCTCTAGTGATGTTGGTGGTAAGGGAAGAGGGGGGGGCCCCCCTAGAGTGGTCCCCTTCAAAACTAGGGTGGAACAGAACCAAAATTTACTGTCACTTGCATGGTGCTCAAAGCTGCAGCTAACAGAAAAAGTAAACTAGCCCCTTGCCATTATTAATTTAATGGGCCTCAATCTGACACTGTTGATTGGGTGGCATTAGAAACAACAATGTAAAGTAGTTTTTGTTACTATAAAAAGTAATTTAAATTATTTTCAGCGTAATTTGAAAATAGAATATTATAATAAGAGTAAGGGCTAAACTATTTCTTATTTCTATTTCTATTCATAAAACATACCCAACTTCTTTCCATATTTCTTTACATTCATCATCAGGTGCTAATCCTAATTTAGCATTCCCTCCAAAGTAAGTTACATACAGACGTTCACTATCCAACTTGAACACTTCAGTTAGCAGCTCCCATGACCAATGACAAATTTCTCGCTGAATAAAAAATTGTGATATTAAAATGAAACATAAAAATATAACACTGGTGAAAAGTATTCTTATTTAGTAACATGGTTAAATTACATCCCGAAAAACCCCTTTAAAAAGCGCACCCATACTTTCAAGTTTAAATTTTTTTTAATTTTTTTAGGTATTTTTAACTTAAAAGGGGCCAAGGGCTTTTTTTGTTAAATCTGGAATATTGGTATAATTGCTTTTTATGTTTTGAAGTCTTTTTACCGAAGTTTATCCCCCAGATTTTTAAAAAAATAGTATACATCTAAACTACAACTCTTTTAAAGTTAAAAAGGAAAATTTATTATTTTTTATTAAGTAGAATATTTGATAAAAGTGAAGTAAAAAATTTTTTTGCTCATCTCTTTATTTTTTTTAAAGCTATCGTTTTTTTACCCCGGGTAACGGGGCCGACCTTAAGTTTGATCTTATTTTTTTTTTGTTAAAAGTTCGTTTTACGGAAATTTTCGGAAAATTGGGTTCAAAATTCTACTTTTATTAAAATAAAAAATAATTTGATTTCTACAAAAAATTTTCAGGTTTCAAAATTCTTTTCATCAATATGTAAAAAAGAGGTCGGAATAGATGAAAAATTTTTTTTACGTGTTCATTAGATGAATGAACAGGTAACTGATGTTATAAGTAACAAAACACTGCACATTTAATTTAATTCTGACTTGCCAAAAATTTTGGTTATCGATTGGAAACTAATATACCAATTTGAAAAGAAAGGCAATCAATGTTTGTTCAGTTCGCATCGATCTACTCATGTGAATTTGGCCTTTAAAAATTAATTGCCATTAAAACAAAATATTGATCTCGATTAGATTCAGAGGATGACTTATGGCTTGTGTTTTCCAATACAGATCCAAACATGGAAGCTCTTTGCAAGCACATACCTCACATTGACTTCATATGAAGTAAGGTTCTTTAAAAGTATTTTTCATTAAACAAATATTTATACCCATATGTATAAATAAAGCCTTGTTTCATAAAATTATATGTTGATTCATTAACTGATTTTTATGATGTTACAACTTTTATAACATTTTTATGATGGTTTATAAGTATGGTGCACTATTTTAAAAAGGCATTATTTCAATTGATAACATCATGACACTCTTTTAAAAACATTCTGTAAGAGCAAATACCTGAAAGAATTTCAATATAACTACTTTGTAAATTAAAAAAATGTCTGCTGTCTATCCAGGGGTTACAACAAAATTGTACACAAAATAGGGGGTGATAAAATTTTGTCCCTCAGAACCTGGAGTGGCAGCATTAACATTTGCCTTTTGAGAGGATAAAACTGTGTTAAGGGATATAAGTATCACATATCAGTTCTGAGTGACGTTTTTTTCATTTGCAGCATGCTTTAGACCTTTTGCATGTGCGAGAAATAGACATGTGAGAGGCACAAATAGAAAATGCCATTTTTTCATACTGATAATTTTCTTTCTTAAACTAATTTTGGACAGGAATCTGAACTATGGTCATTTGTATTAACCGTTCCCAAACAAAATACACATTTATTCACATTTACCACAAATGCGGAAGCAGTAGGGATATTAAAACTAATTTTATTTTTCCAGAAGTAGAATCTACTTCATATTTATTTACTGTACTAATGAGTTGGTTTTTTTGCAAGAATAGTTTCTGTTTCTTTTTGAAAGTCTGATTCCCACAATTAATTTCTTTAGATAAATGTTCACTTCTTTTGCGACATTGAATTTCTATTTTTAAAAAGCTTAACAAATCAGAAATCACGTTTTCTGTTTCCACATATGATTTATGAGTAAACTCTTAAAATAAATCTCAAGGAAATGATTTTAATATTATTGGATAAAGAAAGGAACTGCAGCTGTTCACACACACACAGGTTCACGCCATTATTTTTTTACACTTCAAATATGGGTTTCGCATTCGGAATAAAGTTTTCATAAGTTTGAAACATCCTGTGATTTTTGTACTGAACTTAAATGCAATAATTTAGATGCATGTGAATTCATAATTACATCTGTTCTACCAAATTGTTCTTTAATTATATTTAATTCAATTGTGTAATTATCTGCACGTAAAGTTAAACCTCTTACAGCTCTACTTCGGCTTCATGAGTTAAGAGAGAGAGAGAGTATAACTTTAGATATAACTAACTGGTATACCCATTCCTCGCACAGGTGAATGGAAAAATTAAACAATGCAGACTGAAGGATAAATGAGTTTTTAATGAGTTAATTTTACGGGAATTGTAAATTAAACAAAAAAAAAAAAGCTTTTTGCATATTTCAGCTAAATAAAAAACCATGTTTGTTTAATTTTAAGTCCGTAGATATAACAGCTGATAAAGAAGATTTTTTTTTTTAATTTATAACGCCAGTAAGTGTGTTGTGGGTCAATTTTTGAAAACACCTTCCTTCTGCTCAGCAAAAATAACACATTGTTACAAATTTTGTGTAATAAACTCTTAAAATAGTGTAAATAATTTGTATCTGGATGTGTAATAAGTTAATATTAAATCTCTGTATACAATATATTGAATTTATTCAACAATCTCTCTATATACAATATTAAATTTACTGAACAATCTATTTACAAAAGTCAGTTCAAAATAGGTCTAAAAAAACAGTAGGGTGAAATGAATCTGCAAGTAGAGGGGGGAGAGGGACGCGTGACCTCTGACACTGTCGATGGGGTGAGGACCCGGTTGGATGAAACAAAGCCACCGCAAGCAAGGGGTGAGAGGGATGCATGACCTTTAACACTATCGATTGTAATAAATGATCCCTATTTGAAACGTATATTGTTCACCATATCATTGGTTTTAATTTTATTTTTGCAGAACCCTAATTTTTTTTTCCATAATAAAAGTAGCCTAAGTTATTCCTTATAACATTAGCTATCTGCCAATGAAACTTTCATCAAAATTGGTCCAGCCGTTTCAGAGATTAGCCGAACAAACAGACAGACAAAAATTTTAAAAATTGATTTTTTCATATATAAGTACCGTACATACTTTTAAATGCATTTAGTAAAAAGCTGTTAATTTCAAATTACAAACAGAAACTTCATTTTTATTTATATGTATAGATTAAATTCTTCTACATCTCTTAAAATTTGATTTTTAAATTGCTGCTACAAACTGAGAAAAGAAGTCATTAAATTTTAAAATATTTCCATCAAACTGCAGGATTTAAATCTGAGGGAGTTTTTAACTACAATATAGTTTGCATATGGCACTTGTTTTAAATGTGTTTCTTGATTGAGTTTCCTTTTTGTTCAGTTATTTATTTGAGTGCAAGTTATTTTAGTATCACAGTATTCCTGCTGTTTTTCTATTTCTTTTTCTAGTTTTTACTTAAGTTTGTGATCTCTTTGTCAAAATTTTCTTTTTTATTTTAGTTAAAAGTTTTTCAGTTAAATCGCTAAATACACTCTCTTTTTTTATTTCAATTTTTATTTGTTCGTAATTTCTGTTGCCATCCCTTCCGACAGGTGTTCTAATTTGTTTTAGAGCTTCAAAATCTATTTAATATTATAAATAAATTTTCAAATTCAAATAAACAGTATACAGATTGCAGGTTTTCAAATAGACAATATATAGTTTGCAATTTAATCTAAAGGCGGGTCCTGGTTTTCAAACACCAAAAATGTTCAAATTATAAATAGTTCTTATTTCAATATTCTATTCACATGTTCGTTCTCAATTATTACGAATGGAAAATTAAAAGCTCTTATCGGTCAGGATGAATAGGGAAAAGCAGCCACAAAGACAGATAGACGATCACTATATTTATTCACAAGAACAAGACAGACTAACACTAAAGTACACTTGATTCAGAATCGGAAATTGAACCGACTAAAAAAAATCCGACTGCATCTGGTCAAACGTTTGAGAGTTGTACCTTGACCAAACAGAAGAAATTTCCGAAGATTCAGAAGACGTATTATTTAGGACTCAACTGAATCAGGAAAGACATTTCATGAAAGGATGGTAATGGAACACATATCTACTAATTTCCTGGCCCAAAGAAATAAAAAGAATTTTGTCAAAAATTCGATAAAACAGAAATATCCTTTCCTTTAGATAGATACAAGTATACTGGACCCAACCTGAAGCTAATCAAGCATGACTAACAAAGACACTGATTCCTCATTCTTTTCAGGATGCTATGAACTCTCCCAACACCAGATCGTGGAAGGAGACAATGGATGAGGAAATCAGCACCATGAAGAAAAGGTAAGTTTAGAGCTTAATACCAAGACCAGATTAAGTTAAAGTCATTGGCTGTCAATGGGGTCAGCAATCTTTTAGCATGCAAAACCAATCTATCAATATAATTCTGTGTGCCACACAGCAGGACATTTTTTAAACAATTCCATTCCCTTGATAATTCATGAAAAATTAGAGAATAGAGGTTGATAATTTAGATCTTCAGTTTTATTTTAAATTAATTTTGCATCATTTAAAAATGTTTCTTAACATAAAAATAAACAGCATAAAATATAACTATTTCTTCAATGAAAACTGTACATGTATTATGTATTTTTGAACATATTTATTAAAATAAGAAATAGACAACACAAAATAGAAGTATTTCCCTTCATTATAGTTAAATAAAAAAAAATAAACTAATTTTGATGCGAACCTAGTGCTTGCACTGCTCTATTTTCATATTGCAAATTCAGGGGTATAATTTGTAGTTTTTAATTTGACACAATTCTGAGTATTTGGTGTTAAACAATTTCTTTGCAGACTTGGAAATATTTTTCATATGAGGAAAGATTTTTTTACTTTAATATGTAGAATCAAAAGTGGGAAGCAGAGTATATGTAATTTTCTCTCTTCAAACAATTAAATCTCCAGCAATAACAGTAAATAATTTACAAAATAGCAGTAAATTAATCTTTTGAATTGTCTTTTAGGTTTTTTTACAATACTATAAATGTCCATAATTCTGAAGATGTTTATCAATTAAGGTCCATTACAGATTTATCAACTCTCATCCACTCAAAAATTGACAAATTTGTACAGTAGTGCAGAGTGCCACTAAGAATTGTGCCACAGGTTGCCAACCCCTGGTCTACACCATTAAGAAGGATAAAGCAGGTAACATAGTAAGATATAAAGCTCATTTAGTCACAGAAGGGTTTAACAAAATTAAAGGAATTAATTATGATGAAGTTTTCTCTCGGGTTATCAATTTTTATTATTTGAGCCATACTCAAATCGACATAACACGTACATATTTATATGAAACAAACAGTTTTCATATGACAAACAAAAGGTTATGAAGATTTGAAGCATCCCGACCCTATTTGTATTCTTCATAAAGCCATCTATGACCTTAAGCAGAGAGGATGTGAATGGTTTTATGACATTTAAAATTTTTTAGAAGAGCATAATTTTAAAAAGATTAATTGGGCTAATGGCGTTTTTCATCAACCTAACATAATACTGCCACTTAATGTTGATGATATCGTAATTTTAGGAAAACTAAATCCCTT
Organism: Trichonephila inaurata madagascariensis; assembly: GCA_019973955.1. Lineage (NCBI taxonomy): Eukaryota > Metazoa > Arthropoda > Arachnida > Araneae > Nephilidae > Trichonephila > Trichonephila inaurata. The sequence goes on along the minus strand of BMAV01018026.1, from coordinate 7,205 downwards.
GAATGAAAGACCAACAAAATCCCAAGAAGCAAATTTGATCTTAAAGTTATAGGAAATTCTAAAACTTTACTTGGTTTCCAATTTTCAGAAAATAGAAAAAATTTTATCAGCCAAAACGGATACGTAGAAGATATTTAAAAGTGCTTTTCTAAATTTCATCCACCAATATCATCATTGCCAATTGAATGGAGTACTCAAAATCCAGATACAGAAATACATGAGATGTCACAATATCCATATCAAAGCCTAATTAAATGCTTGTCTTAACTGTTCGTATGCAACCTGATATTTTGTAGGTTGTAAATCTGTTTTTCCAGGTTCAGAGAGCAAGCCTGGTCTTCAACATTGAACCAGACTTTAAAAGTTTTTAGGTTATGTAAATGCTACAAAAGATCATCAACTTTAACTCACCCACATGGAATCGTTTGATATCTGTTACCAACTACGAAGCTGCCAATAAGGATGACCAACAGGCAATTGGTGGTTTCATAGTTTACGTTAACGGATCACTGGTATCATGGTTCGAATTCCTCAACATTACGGAGACAAGTGAGGAAGTAATATGGCTACAAACATTATCATGGAATGTGGAGAGATGTGAACATGTTTCCCATAACCCAGTTTTTCAAATACTTTAATGAATGTTGTAAAGGCAGCAAAAAAATAGCTTTTTTCAAATTCTCCTATTGAAAACTCTCGTACAAAATATATTGATGTGCGATTTCCCTTTGTAAGAGATTTTGTAACTAAAAACATTTTTAATTTAAAACAAGTTTGCAGTAAATGTAATTTAGCGGATGTCTTTACTAAACAAACAAAAAATCAGTTAAATAAATTTAAAGAAAGTGTGTTTTTGAAATGTTAGAACCATCGTCTTTTATAAATACAACAAATTCAATTCATCTGTTTAAAAAATGCAATTGTCAATTGTAAGCAACAAAATATAATGTTTTAGATAATTTTGGATTTAATACAGAAAAATTATTTAATTCTAACTATATGCATTTAGTGAAAACTTTGTAATATATGCATTGAATAATATTATTAAAGAATTCAGGTACTTTAGATTGTATAAACATTTAAGAAGCGATTCGATTCAATTTAAATTTAACGTACAATTTATATTACGAAATTATAGAATCATATCTTTCATTGTATTGTCATTGGCCAATGACCTCATATTTTGTTTAATTATACTTGTGCATAATCTATGCATTCATTTTTAGAAATTACAGGAGTGACAAAGGGGCGGGGGCACTTGTTGAAATAAACCTTCAACTTGCTTTTACTTCAATTTTTTATCTAACCTAGAATTTCCGCCAAGTCAAATATAAGCAGATTGCGATTCTGTTTAATCATACCACTATCGAATGTGCCGCATCTAATTTACATGAAGTTCTCTTTTCTCCTATGGTATCAGTTCTTCCCTTAATATATAAATGCATGTGATCTGCTTATTCAAGAGATTGCATTCTAAACATGTTTCCATAATTGAATGTTGGATTAATAAGTTTAGGTTTGAGAATTTAACTTTTAGTTTTAATGTTAATAAATTTAATGTTTTTAAGTTTTTCAGACTTTGATTTAATGGTTTTTGGGGTCTCACTGCCCCCCAATGATCATGGTTTAAATTTAAATTATACATTTCATTTCCCAAAAGTTAGGCACGGGGGGAAGATGCAAATTTTCCCCGGGGGGCCAATCCAAATTGAAAGGGAAGAATTTGTTGCAGAGGAGATTGAAGTATGCAAATATGTTAGGTAACAGCCAATGGGCTTTTATGTCCAAAAAAATTTAAAGGGCAGTCTTATAAAAGCCAGCCCTTTTTGATGGGTTTCAGATTTGTTTGGGGCTGATAGAAGGTGTTTAAAAAATTTTGTACAAGGTTTTTAAGACATTCCCGGTTTTTTTATGACTTCCGGGGAAAAAAAATGGGGAAAATTCCCGGAGCGTTCTTTTGGGGGGGCCCTTGGAAGGGAGTTGATCCAAATGTTGCTCTTTTCTTCGGCCCATCATTCTGTAATTTTACGTTTTTAAAAAAAATTCCAAACCACACAAAACATTTGTCCCGGGGGCCCAAAGGGGTTTCAACCCCCTGGAAGATGGAAAAATATTGGGGGAAAGGAGCCAAAACCCCAATCTTGAAGGCGACCTTTCCCCACGCCGGGGCATTGTGCGTTTCAAACGCCCCTTGGTAAAGGGTATATCTGCAGCTACTTTTCCCCAAAATTCATATGAATGGACTGTATGCCCGGGAGGGTTTTTTTTCCCCCTTTTCCCTCCAATCAAGAGGGGGACCATTAAATGGGGCCGGGGAAAATGGGGAATTGGGCTGTGCTGACTGGGGCAATGTCATGTTCACTGATGAGTCAAAATTTGCTCTGGAACCAGATGACAAGTGTATAAGGATATGGCATAAACAAGAAACACGCAATCAGCCCAAAAATATCACCAAACAACATGCACTCCGAGGCGGAAGCATTATGGTGTGGGCAGGGATTTCATTAGGATACTGCACCAACTTGCACATCTTTAAACGGGGTTCTGTGATGGCTGTCCGGTGTCGAGATGAAGTCCTAGAACCCATTGTGAGATTGTACGCTGCAGTAGTTGGCCCTACTTTTGTTTTAATGGACGATAACGCACATCCCCATAGAGCTGACATTGTCGATGACTACCTGGAGAGTGGAGATTGTGCCTATGGCTTGGCCAGCATATTCGCCCGACCTTAATCCCATTGAAAATCTTTGGGGTGCTCTCGGCCGTGCTGTATCTTTACATTTCCCACCTCCAGCCACTCTTTTTGAGCTGGAAAGTGCTCTACAAGAAGAATGGCGATTGCTTGGTAAAATCCTAGGAGAGCCCACACTCCCTTAGCGAAAAACCGAAAAGAGCACCAAGCGAGAATGGAACGGCGTCAAGCAAAACCAATAATGTCGGTATGAGTGAATATAGCGGGACAAGGTGGATGCGTAATAAAAATTTCTGTAATCAATACAAAAATTAATCAAATATATTACATTCTTACTGCTCCTCTTTTCTCAGTGGAGGGTACAGCGTAACAGCAGATTTTAAAAAAGCCTTGAAGGCCTCATCACTAAGCGAATGACCGTTGTAGTGCCGCCATATATATTCTTCGAGGTAATAGTAGAACATACCCATTTGACATCTCCATTCAAATCCATCCAAAACAGTACTCTTTCGTTCGTATAATCCCATTCGCTCATTACATTTAGGACATTCATAATTCAAAGCAATCAATATGTACTTCCTTCATACACCCATTCAATCTCAATTTTTTCTTACCTTTCGCATTCAACAAAGTATAAAATTCTAAGGTATATTCACTCACACATGCAGCCATACTTCTAGCCAGGTGACCAACAACAAAATGACGAAAATTCCAGAAATAGTTAGATTTACCATATCTAGTGTATCAAAGTAGGGTTTCCAAGATGGCGCAATTATCGCCAACCAAAATAATTCGCCAAGGGGTGTGGGCTATCCTAGGACCAAACCATAATTATTAATTTTGTTTTATGTATAAATATATATGCTACTTTATTGCCAACTTTTGTGTCAATCAAAGCAGTATTTGTTGATTTTTTTTTGCATTTTACATCTTCGTGCTTAACTTTTGGAAGTGAGTGTATTTCACATTGGTTAAATATTCATTTCTCTTAACCAGTGTAAATGGTTAATATATCAATTTTTTTAGAAATTTTTATAAAATAATGTTTTTTTTAAACAGACAATTTAAGAATATATAATAGAAAATAGTAATAAAAATCCTAACATATTAATTCCTTGTGAGTATGAAAGAACAAACATTATTTAATCATTACCAACTCTTTTAACAAAAATTGATAGAATTTGATTTTTGTAACAAGTACTTTTTGAATCCCATAATTATAGTATAAGAACACTTTTCTATGCTTATCATTGTTACAAAATGAATTGCGACTTTTTTATTTTAGAAAACACAAATATTCTATGAACAAAAAAAAAATTCTATCAAGAAAAAAAAAATTATGAAAGCATAGAAGAAAAGATGGTTGTTGGTGATATTATATGTTTCTAATTATTTACAAATACCATGCAGAGAAAATTTGTAAATTTATATCAATCTCCATTACGACAGAATTGTTAATATTACACCAATGACTCCAGTCAGCGTTAATCTGTGTAAAAACCACAACTGTTAAAAGTTATGCTTCCTACAATTAGTTTCTACAGTAACACAAAAAGGAATCAACCTCTCTTTCTCTCTGTGTGTTTAAGAAACCAACAGATTAATTATCAGCATAAAGATTTTGCTTTGGCACTTTTGTGCATGTTTTTTTTAAAAATATAAACCCATATAAAAGTAGTTTTTGCACAGCATTAAGGTTTCTTTATTTACTCTTTGATTTTGACAGACCTAAATATTTTAATTATTGATTAAAAATGTAAAATATATGACTTACCTTAAAGAAATCTCCAAAAGACCAGTTTCCTAACATTTCAAAAAATGTGTGATGATATACATCTTTACCAACATCATCCAAATCATTATGCTTTCCACCAGCTCTGATGCACTTTTGAGTATTAACTGTTCTTCTATATTTTGCAGCCTCACTATTTGGATCAACTGTACCCAAGAAGATAGGTTTGTACTATAGAAATGAAGAATAAAATATTACTGTACAATTTTAAAATATGAAACAATATATTATAAACAATTCCTATATATGCACATGAAATGTTTTTCTATTAAAATTTTTATGATAAAAGTGTGAAATTTCAAGTCACTTTTAAACCCTTTTCCGGCTCGTGCAGGTAAAATGTACCATCCTGGTTCAGCTTGAGTGTAGCTCAGAAACGTGAAAACTTTCACTGTGCAATCGGTCTTCTACAAATTAATTCACATGTGCTTTTTCTGGTTTTGAATAATTTAAAAGTCTCAGTGAACTTTTTGAAAAGAGGATGTCATTCTGCTGAGCACCTCCTTCACGCTTACCTAAAAGACACTTTGTTTACTACATTCCCCAAATGAGAAGAAAACTAACCCAACACTACAGTGTATACAGTGTTTCTACTTTCTTCGGCACTGACCAGAATACTCCCATTCTCGAAGTTCAAATCTTCCTCTGGATATAAGAGTTGTTGATTCTTGTATAAATCTTTTCAGTTCTTCATTTTCCCAAAATTGACAAATTATAAAACTTAAAATTTGGGGAACTTTTCCTGAATTTAAGCCATTTTCCCTCACTTCTTCAAGGGAACAATCACAGAGCTAACGGGAAAAGGGCCACATGTTACACCAAAACTACTCGGAATGTCCAAAATTTCAATTTATTTTGCTTTTCATTCTCCCACCATAAAAACAAAAAAAACCCCCTGTCTTTTTTTTAAATGCTTATTTGACAGAAAGTTTTTTCAAGCTCCAACACACCTTCTCTAAAATGTAGCAGAAGGTCAAGCAACAATTCGATCAAATTTGATCCACATTCCAAGCTTTGGGTTAAGGGCTGGTCGGGGAGTGCGGTATAAAAAAACTGGTCGAATTGGGTATAAACTGCTAGCAGCACAGGTATAGGCAGAAAACCCCGAACCCTTTATTTTAAAGTGGAACTTCTTCTATGATACCTTCTTTGACCCAAACTAAAAAAATTTCTTTGTTTTTTGGGAAAAAAAATTATTTCTTAAGTTTGGGGGGAGTGTATTCCAGTGCTTTGAGCTAAGTGAAAATTTATCAGGAAACGGAAGTTGTCATCACCCCAAGGTAAAAAAACTTATACCACCCATAAAATTAATTTTCAGTCTCAAAAACGTTTTTTTTGTTTGAAGGTCAATTTTTTGTTTGGGACTTCTTTTCAATAGGATCATCGACCCAATCAAGTCTAATCACCATAATTAGATATATCAAGCTCACTTACAAACATGGACATTCAGTCATTCCCAAAAATTGATTTCTTTTGGGGTTTCTTCTTGGATTTCCCCCTTTTGTCCATCCGGGTTTCAACTGCTACAAGACCAGATTTCAGCATTCTGCTTTTTCCGTTTTTTCCCCATAATATGTCCAAAAGTATATCAATTGATCCCCTGCTATCATTTACGCCCGAATAATATTATCTTCTTCAGTTCTCTTATCCAAGATCCTACAAACAGACGAACATCTTCACAAAATTTTGTCTTGATAAATAATGACATTCGGAATTTTTCATCCAAACCCTTTTAAACCCAAATTTTGTAGCAGTCATTTTAATCTGTTTGCTGGAAAACCCCAAAAGAATGTACTAACTTTTCAGTAAGAGAAGGATAGCCCATTTCTAACATTTTTAAAATGTAAGATCGTGATGGAATCAAAGTAATCTTTTTTCTTTTTATCTCCAGAAACCAGCAAGTCTGTAGAAATACACTGTTATTACATTTATTTAAATTAGCATGCTGGCGCTATTTTAACTTCATTTTTTTTTTCATTTTTCTGAGAAGTCTTTTTTTATCCAGCTTGTCACACATCAATATCACATGGTTTTTTTTAAAAAAAACTTAAAACACTCAGCAATTTTAAGGGGCCCGATACCCAGACATGCAAAACACAGCGTTTTAACAATTTTTTTGCCTTTCCTTAAAACTCATTTTTTTTAGCCAAAAAAAATTCAGAACTCTTTTTGTTTGCCATTTCAAAAAAACACTTGAATACAGCTGTAGTTGGGCTTTGTCAAAAAATTTGCAGCAGTAGGAATGCTGTTATAAAAAAGTGGATTTTTTTGACATTGCTCTTCTTTTTTTCCCTTTTGTGCACTTAGGTTGAAACCCAAAAACCCAAGAAGTTTTTTGCTTTTGCCCAAATTCTGTTTTATGAATTGCATTCAATTTCAACCCTCTCCTTGACAACAGAAACGAAGTGTAGAATGACAATTCCCAAACTTTAAAAAAACTTTTTAAAAAGGGTTTTACCATTAGGTATAATATAGAAGCACATTTATCAGTCACTCTAAAGTTTCTAAAGCTTTTTAAAGTGATTCCCGTTTATCTTTAAAGATATCATAAAAAAACTTCTCATTTTTATGCACAGAAATTACTAATCAAAATTCCCCAATACATTCTACTAATAAATCATTTCTACGGGGAGCTTTCGCTTTCCATGTTTCATAATTTGGACCCCATTGGTAGAAAACTTTCCCCAACTCGGACCCAGATCCCGAAACAGTGGGTTAATT